>PVHX01011349.1:0-64668 GCA_004024805.1 Geosciurus inauris | reverse complement strand
CCTCTTTCCCAGTGGAGGCCGTGTCTCCTCAGCCCATCATAGTACCTCCAGAACTTGCTTCTCAAACCCTAATTCAGTAAGAGTGGTAGAAGTCCAGAGTTTCAATCCTCAGCAACAGTAACAGCTAAATTTTGAGTAGTTCTTTGTGTTTACAGTGACAATATATTGACTCAAAAAGAAAAGGCACAGCCATATGGGAACTAATATGTTGATAATTAGTATCTCACAAAGTGATTTTTCTATAACATTAGAGGAGAACCAAACTGTGTCACACGAACCAACACACACACCCAAAAATAAGCTTGGGTTCTCACGTTTCTATAAAGTCCAGGTGAATTTATGTAAGTACATAAAACAGGAAAAATGCAATTCTCTAAGCAAACTGACAATTCTGAGACTACTAAATACCATTCAGACTTGCTTAATATAATATATGCAACACATTCACAAGAAGTAAGGAATATCCTTTTTCAGGGATGCATATATATTTTCACATAGCTCTACTTCCTAAAATGTACTGATCAGTGATCAAAATGAATAGTTATAAGGATCCTAAATTTGTACATTGTTTTACCAGCAGGTGATTTGGTTGACCTGAAATAGAAATAAATCTGCAATCTACCTCCTCATTTTTCTTTCCACCACCTGCTTTTGGAGAAGCAGAGTAAATTAAAGGTCACCCAGTGACTCATATCTAAACACTTCATGGTTAATCCTGAACATCTACTTCCTAAGAGATTCAACCAATTATGCTGCAGGCTCCACAAACGTTAAAATGTACTGGAGTCTTGAATCCATTGAAGTGTTTTAAATTCAGCCAGTATAAGCCTTCCTGCGAGTGCTCTGTTGCTTTTTCCCCAATGGGCTCACTCTCCTGGGAGCTGACACAAAGACTATTCCACATCTCGGAAAGGGTATACCAGTTGCCAGACTTGAAATTGCTGCTGGGATTCTAAGAAATCCCCAAACCACGCCACAGCAGAAACAAACAGCTATTCTCCTATGTTAAAATAGCAAGATGAGATGGAAGAGCCTGAAACTTTCATTGCATGGAATCTTTTGGCGCAACTGTTGGGCAGCATTGATAGGACTTGAAATTAAGGGGATTTAGCTACAATAGCAGCTGGGGGAAAAGGTAAAGACTTGTAAGTAGGACAATAAAACTGAGATGGTTGATAATTCTAGCAAGTTTTGTAAACAGATTTAATTAGCAAGTCGTTGTTTATTACAGCATTATTACTTATTGCCTTGTGGCTTAGTCACTTCAGCAATGTTTTTGTTTAAAATCGACTGGAGCATGCATGGAGGAGGCTTCTTACAAGTAGGTTCTGTTCATCTTTATATCCCTGCAGACTCCAATGATGCTATGCATTGGAGACATATTTAATTGAATCCTCCAAGCTGATAAAAATTTAAGCCATCTTACACACAGCAAGGCTTGAGTTTAAGTAATCTTGCAAATCAGACAGTGGCCAGATGGCTATTTTAAAAATTATAAACTCATATATTTCTTTCATTCCATGGAGACTAATCAGTCACTAGATGTTATTATGAATGGGCCTTTGAAAGGAAGTTTTCCCCAGTCTCTGCCATTCAAGTTAATATTGAGCTATATCATGCCAAACAAGCGAGAATCCTTTTTTTTCCCCCCTAATGAACTCCAGGGAGGTGTAAGACACAGTCCTTCTCAATAAACCATGCCACTAATATTACCCTGTTTTCAACTTCTATGAATAAATTTATTACTTCCTTGCCACTATGTCAATGGGAGAATTTAATCTTAAGTGTATTCACAATGCAGCAGACTTAGAAGTTTACCATCAAAAACCAGAAGTTCACTGGCTATGTTAAGAATTCATTCAAAACCTTAAAAAGTCAATTGGAAAAGCCCAAGACTCCCTCTCTGAATTCTTTGAGGGTTGCTGTTATAATACTTGAGAATCAGGCGTAGTGTAGAAAAATTAAAGTCCAGTTAAGGTCCGTTAATTATAATGCAATGCTTCAACCAAACAACAGCTTGGCCTTAAATCAATACTCAATTAAATACTTCCTGCAGTTCTAGTCATTAATTGCTCTGCAGCTCAGAAAATAACATTCTAACTGCTTGTAGAAAGGTAATCAAAATTGGTGTGTGAAGCTTAAGCTTGGTCCTTTTGTGATTATCTTTCCTCAACAAGGAAAATTAACTTCTTCAGTGACTTATGGTCCATACATTTCCAATCCATTCAAAACTATTGAAAATGGAATACAATACCAGGTAATAGATTTTCTTTTTGGTTGTAGAATAATATTTAATTTGACTTAAAGGAGAAATAACACAAAAATATCTTTCTCAATCTTCATAAAATTATCCTCATTAAGAAGTACCATCATTTCCATATTAGCTCTGTAGTTGGAGACACACAGAATTCTTGCTGCCCATATGATATGGAATAAAAAAATGCTCAGAGGACATCTTCTACCTGCTGCTGGCAAGGGAACATTAAACGGAAAAAAAAGCTATCTTGCTCTGTAATGAGGAATCACTTTCAGGTCACTTCTAAACACAAATTTTCTCATCTTGCCAAAGGTGATTCACAATGACCTTCCTGATCATCATCTCAAATGCTCATTGTGCAGCAGGAGGTGTGAGACTAGGGATGCCCACATTAGAAAGAGAGCCGCAGAACCTAGGAAAGTCACAGAAATCATCCCCATAGCCAAAGAATAAGGAGAGGAGAATGCAATGGCAAATAGAAACAGCATGTGGGCAGGGAACATGGAGTATTTACAAAGGTGGGGACTAGGAATTTATAAAGTCTGTTTTTGGAATGAAGTCATAGCTCATTGTTATGCTCCAAGGGCCATGATACTATGAGAATAAGAAGCCGAACTGCAGGGCAGAGACGATGCCAATGGAAGAGAAATGCCCTGGCGGAGGACCCCTTCCCTTCCCATATTCATGGTTTAGGATGAATACCTGAGAAGTATGTGTTGGACAATGCTAGTAATTCTTCTTCTTCTTCTTCTTTTTTTATTTATAGCAGATTTGAAATTATTCATTAAAATTTAGATGTAGAGAAGCATAACTTTCTGAATGTCTCCTTAGTGCATTCAACTTGTTCTCTGAGGCTCCTTTTATTTTACTTTTAGTTTTTTGTTTGGTTTGGTTTTGGTGCTGGGTATTGAACCCCAGGCCTCCTTCATGCTAAGCACAAGCTCTACCACTGAGCTATGATCCCAAGCCGCATCTGAGCTTCCTTTTAAAATGCAATACAGATTTCTCCAGGTATCTCAAGCCCACATGGTTGAAAACATCTTTGGGGAAATATGTATTTATCTAATAGAGATATAAAACTCAGATAACAACTCATTTGGCCAACTCGCTGGCATTGAAACATAGGCACTCTTTCTGCTTGCAAGTTACCCTGCTCCTCCCTGGGGAAGCTTTGGAGAAAAACAATTTGCTAGCAGAACATCACAACAGATATACTAGAGGGGGTGTAATTGAAAAGCCTCTCCTCAGTTTCCCATGGACTCGCCCCACTTCCTTAAGGTTTTTATGGCCACCTTGGTTCCTGGTACTCACCTCTGACCAAGCAGCCCCACTTCACACCATGGCTGCCTTCCTGCTGATGTCAAGCCTCTAGCCTGGTCTTGATGTCCACATATTGCTCCTTATCTCAACCCCAGGCCTCCTATGATTTACCAGCCCTCTTTACAATCCCACATATTATATTAGGGCATGAAGTAATCTTTCTTTTTCCGCGGTCTGCACTAGATCTTTCGGAACTCTGGGGAATAGAAGAAAACACTATCTCAAGCTCTCTTTCTGCCGGAAAATACAAACCCTTCATAGAAAGCCCTCTGGGTATCCTATTAGGGGAGCATTATGAAGCTCTACCTCCTGAACAGAACAGATAGTGGGCTTGTTTTGCCTGAAATTAGCAACTGTACCAGAGTAGGCTCCTCACTGAGGTCTGCATCCACCCTTCTCTCTCCTCTCTGGTGTTTTCACCTGGCTGAGGATCTTATCTAATCCTTGTTCACCGGGAAATTGCCCCTAAGTCATTCTTTTTGCTTCATGGTTTAATAAAAACTTCATATTCAATCCTCCAAGATTTTTTTTCCTGATGTTTAAAAGGGAGATTCTGGAATTTGAAAAACTGTTTTTCAAGTGTTTGTCCTTTGCAATTGAAAACCTAGATTTTAACAATATCATCTGTGCAATGGGCTTCAAGAGCCTGTTTTAAAGGGCAAAGTGCTGACATTTCGTGCTCTTTGTTGTCCAACTACGACAATCTCAATGTGACCACATTCTGCTCAGAAGGAATCTGATATGGTAACAGACATCTGGCTACGTACTTGCATGAATTGTCCATTTTACGCTCATGACATTTTAACAAATGGGGATACTCAGGTACAGGAAGATTACATAAACCACCCAAGGCCACACAGCTAGTGATGAGACCAGGAACGGAAGCCAGACAGCTTCAGCGGGAGCCCGTACTCTGGCTATTGAGCCATACCACCTGAGGCAACCTGTAGTGACTGAATAGAAGAGCCATTCCACACAGGAAGTGAAGACAAATCCCACTCCTGATACTATGTGTACAGACACGTTTACTAGTGCCTAACTTAGCATGGGCTAAAATATGTAGTTCTAATTGTGATTGGGGTTCCCAACATTCTCAATAGATCTCTTTTGACATTCTTGGAAAATCCTGGATTAAAAAACTTTCTGATACCATAATCTATTATTTCTGGATGTGGGGAACTTTCCTGGATATCTGAGAGCACTAGAATGCACAAAACCAGAGCACATGTTGTTACACACCGTGTGTCTTCACCACTTGGTATATTTCTCTCTGAGTGTATTACGTGTTCCACTAGAGCTGATATATATATATATATATAGGAGCCAAACTCTTCTCCTATACTGAAAATTGTGTTTTCATTGTGTTTCATTGTGTTTTCATTTTTCAAATGTATTATTTCTCTCTGTAATTATATGAACAATTCATAAGTATGCCTAATGGATCACATCATGAAACCTTGCAATTCAAGGAGGAAATAAGCACAGTACTTCAAATATAATCAGGAAATACAATACGTGTTAATGGGTTCATTGTGATAGGTCATAAAAAATATAAATGTTTAACTTGGAATCTAGTGAAACAGAGTTTCTGGTCTAAAAGTATAATTATAACTTTTTTCTCTACATGTACCCAAAAATGAATTTTAAGAGAACGGAAGATGTATTTCTTTATCATATGATTCCTATGTTGATTGGTCATGTTATTATTTATACTCCATGAATGAAATTTTAAGCAGACTTGCTTTATTTTAATATATCAGACTATAAAATGAAAAATTTATTTTTTTCTTGATTTAATATTCTTATTTGATTTCAGGTGTATCTATTATATAATTTTTATGCATGGCAGATCTGTATTAAATCAATGAGAATTTATTTTATATATGTAATATTAAAAATATATAATATTCAATTCAATTCAAGTAAATGTGCAAAGAAAGATGAAGGAAAAAACTAGTTTCCCATCCACAATATAATACTTCCTGTCTGTATCCCTCTTTGTGCAGTCAGAAAAATAGAAACTTCAATTGGGCATTTCATTAGGAAGCAATTTCATACTAGGAGTATATTACAAATGGGTCAGAAGGGCTGGAGTAGCCACCAGGGACGAGGTGAAGTTTCTCAATGACTGATATCTACAGGAAGCCACCCTCTCTAGGCTGGGAGCTGAAGGAAGCTACTGTTACCTGCAGTACCTGGTCCCCGCCCCCTGGAGCTGCTGCAGGCCGCTGCAGCTATTAGTATTTGGAACCACTGCCAAAGCTGCCTCACAGAAATCCATGGACCACTTTCCTGTTGATAGTGCAGCAACCCTGGGGACCGAGTTGCCTGCAGATGTCAAAGACAGCTAGGACAGAGAGAGCACAGCACTGTCTGCCAAGGCTGCTGAAGCACCTGCTGCAGTGTCTGCATTGCTGAGACGCACAAACTTGTGCCTCTACCAGAGCAGGAGCCCAGATGCTAGCTCTCACCTGCTGCTGAAGGGGGCTTTGGCTTTTTCCTTCTCTCACCTTCCTGTCACCTACCAGTGCCTCCCCTCAGGAGTCTAATGGAAGCCAGGAGGCAAAGACACGTCTTGGCTAATTGTTTTCAGAGTCCAATCATCTGTGATACAAAGTAGGGCACAGAAGCCCAGAAGTGGAGCTGAGAGTAGGTATACCAGAGCCCCTTTCCTACTTTCTATGTTTCCTTTTCTTGATATCAGTCTTTGGTAATCTCCAGAGATCCCTTACATGGCTTTCTGTTCCTCTCTTTTCTGCTTATTTTGAAATTAGAAAATATGTTTCTGTTCTTGTAATTACCTATAAAGTTTTGTTTTCTCAGTAGTAGGGATTCAACCTAGCAGTGCTCTATCCTGAGCCACATTCCAAGCCATTTTTATTTTATTTTTGTATTTTGGAACAGGGTTTCACTAAATTGCAGAGGCTGACCTTGATCTTGTCATCCTTCTGCCTCAGCCTCCTTAGTTGCTAGAATGATAGCAACACTCCACCGTGCCTGGCTTCCCTGTAAAATATAATGGATATTCTTACGCAAATATTTCTTTCAATAATGCCAAAATTTGTTCAACACCTCTACCCTCCATGAAGGAGTAAGTTTTAAACAGTGGTTTTTGTTTTGTTTTTTAGGGTTTTGTTTTGTTTTGTTTTGTTTTGTTTTTGAGATAAAATATACATAAACTAAAATTTGCCATTTGTCTCTTTTTTTTGCACCAGGGATTGAACTCAGGGGCGCTCAACCACTACATCCCCAGCCTTATTTTGTGTTTTATGTAGAGACAGGGTTTCACTGAGTTGCTTAGCACCTCACTGTTGTTGAGGCTGGCTTTGAACTCATGATCTTCCTGCCTCAACCTCCCTAGCTACTGGGATTACAGGCCTGCGCCACTGCATCCAGCCTATTTTATTCATTCTGATGAACAAGTGCCATTAATTACATTCACAATGTTTTGCAATCATCACAACCATCCATTTCCAAAACGTTTTTATCACTTCAGGAAGAAATTCTTATACCCATTAGATAATAGCTTCCTGGTTTTCCTACCAAAAATTTGCCATAAAAGGCTAAATAGAAATATTTTAGGTTTTGCAGGCAATTCTGTCACTGTAGAAAAAAGCACCCATAGATGATGTATAAATGAATAGACATGACTGTGTTTCATCAAAATTTTATATTTTAAAAACTGTTTTTAAACCCAGCTGTGGGCTAGATTTCACCCGTGAGCTATAGGTTTCGGGCCTCTGACTTAAACAATGATGTTTTTCAACTTAACCTTAGTGAACTTATATATGTGAGTGTTTTTCTGTTTGTTTTGCTCTGCTATATTCAAAACAAGTATTAGGTTCACTAATTCTGTGATGGTACAGGGTCTAGAAACTTCATCAAGTACATCTTTTCAAATTTCAATAACTACTTTTTTATTTCCAGTAATTCTATCTCTTTGTGTCTTGTATCTGTCTGTTACAGTTACACAATTTGTATTTCTTTTTTTGGTCTTATTGATTTCTTTGACTCCTCATGAAAATCAAACACAGTTATATAAAAGTTATTTTGAAATTATTTGTATAAGTTTTCAAGGACTCCATAATAAATTACCATCAACTATATAACGTGAACAACTGAAATTTATTTTCTCATAATTCTGGAGTTCTGGAATCCAAGGAGTTAGCAGGTTTGGTTTCTTCTGAGAACTTGTTGGCCTGCCGATGGCCACTTTCTTATTGTATCATCCCAGAATAATTGTAAATTTAGCGGGGCTTGAACTCTCTCCATGGTCTCTCTGGTGAGTTCTTTCATTTGGCATTAGGAACTACCCATGAAAGCTTCCTGAATTACCAGGATACAAATTGCTTAGCAGTCTGACCTGATTAAATCTGGGCTCCTTTGCAGAAATTATTTTTGAGGCAAATCTTCAAGGACTTCTCCAACCCTGGCAAAGCTCTTCTCAGGTATCTCTTTTCTGGTTCTCTGTGATAAACTAGTTGGCCTACAGTTTAGAGTGCTACCCTTAGTTAAGAGAAGCTATTATTTTCAGGTTCTCCCTTAAACTTGAACCTCCCCACATGGTTTAAAATAAAATCAGTGCCTTTGGGGAGAGCTTCAGAGTTCTTTTTCCTGCCACTGCCTCTCCTCCTGGACAAACTCTCTGAGACACTATTTAGGTTTTTGCAGTAACCTCTGTGCCTCTCAGTGCTTCTCTCATCAGGGACATCAGGGAACCTCTGCCCAGAATTAGGGCAATCTTGAACCAAGTATTCTCAGCTTTCACTGCACCAGGTAGAGTCACCATCCCGTGGATCGGGCTCTGATGGAGGGCAATGGCCCTGGACCCCTCAGTCATACCCACCAGCCATTTAGTTTCTTTAACTTGTAGTTGGAGGAAATGAGAAATGGTGGTGGCCTTCCCCACCATGCAGTAAGGTCGATTTTGACTGAGCTGAGGAGAGGTGTAGCCAAGTCTACTTGGCCATTCATCCTGCACGAAGAGTCTGTCAAGCTGAGCTGCAGTGGGAGAGAAAAGCAGTGGGTGGTGGCTCATCTGCCACCAATTCTTACCTTTTTGAATTTGAGTACATGTGATTGAATAATGCTTCTTTCTTTGTTATATGCCCTTAGGCCTTTTTTCAGAGAATTTAATTTGTTGGTTGTTTTGTTTTGTTTTTAACAGTTTTCACCAACTTTGCTTATTTCTCTGAAGACGCTCAGAGGTCTTCACATCACTATTTTGAAAGTGGAAATTTTCAGAGCTTCAGTTTTAAATGTAAAATAATGTAATAACAGTAACACTAAAGACCTTGTATCAGTGACTTCTTTTTGCATTCTGTTAATTTATTGTCATGTTCTTATTACTTAAGAATACTGATATTTCCCTACTACCCATTCAATTAAAAGAAAAAGGTTATTTTATGAATATGTTTTAACACTGGTGGAACCATAGAGCTTTAGGCTCACTTAATCCTCTACTGTTCCATTGCCAACACGATGGCATAATAGATGGTACCAGAAACAAAAGAGAATCTGCAGATTACTATAAAATGATCGATTTAAAAGGTACATTTATGCTAATAAACATGCTGCATGATCTCAAGTTTATGAAGGGGATTCCATGATTCTAAAAGCACCAGTCCAGATCTATAAACCCAAGTAATCATGTCCATTAGTTAAAATAGTCCAGAATAATTTTTTACAGGTCATAATCATATAATTCTACAGTTAGAAGTGATCTTACTAGAAATTTGGTACAACTATTTCATGTAAATACAGGGGTCATTTGTGTCAGAGAGGATACTAAATTCTATGTTCTGGTCAAAGATTTCTATAATATCCTCTACTATGCTGCTTTTTCTAGCTATTGTACTCAATGTAATGGCTATGCTAATGTGATGTGGCTGAAAGTTAATTTGTCTCTGAGAATTCATCTGGACAGTTCCCTGCTCCTATAATTTATTTTTAATGTGTAATCTGAAAAGCCTCATTTTTATATTTGTGATTTCTAAGTTGATATAGCTCCTATTTCTTCATTGCATTTTCCAAATCACTGTAATTTTGATGCTATATGTTATATGTCTTTCTTATATAGAAATTCATTTTGTAGTTTTACCCTTTTTAGTTCATTGTTATTATTAGTTTATCATGACTGGTATTCGCAATAACAATTTATTAAACTCCTGTTGGCATGATTTCTCTTTCCTTTCCCAACTAAAGATTATTGAATAAGGCATATAATAACATTTTCTCTTATTATATTTTCCCCAGTTGGTTGCATAGCCTTCTATCATTACCTTTCAATTTATTTCAATTCAGTCTCGTCCAAACCAAGGGACTGCCAAGCAATATTATACAAATAAAATTTCAAATAAACTCAGTTGCATTTCATGCACATAAATAATATGCACATATTACTGCTACACTTTTTTATTTCTAAAGTAATTCCACATTATATGAGATAAAACAGAAGCATCCACTAAAATGTTTTAATTCATTGCTTAATCATTTTGCAATGTATACATATACGAAACATCACTTTATAAATTGCAAGTATGTGATTTTTTGGTTTGTAAATATGCCTCAATAGCTCTGTAGGAAAAAAGTTGCAATACACCCCCCCAAAAAAACCTTTTTTTGTCTTGTTCTACTTTATTTAAATGACATTTATCACCTTCTAACATTTTTTGTTATATTTTTGTGATTATGGCTTACTGTATTTCTTGTCATTTTCCCACTTAAATGTCAGCTCCAGGAAGGCAGGGATTGTTGTCAAATTTGCTGACAAGATACTCTTTTCATAGCCAGAGCAGTGCTTGGTTCTGGTGAATAGTTCCATGATGTGTTCAAGGCACTGGGATTAGCTAGTAAGGCAAAAAGAGGTCTGCGATCTCCAAGATGTAGAGATTTAAAATGTATTTGCTAAGCTTAGCCTTTATAATAGTACTACACCAAGATTTCGGTAGGAGTAGCAAGACTGAAGCCTTTTATTTTCAAATTAATTAAAGATTTCTGTTATAATCTGCATCAAGAAGACAACCAATGTCTCTTGATTATGAGATCAAAGCTAACAGTAGAAATAGGATCATTTCACATTCGATTATTTTAAAAATAGTCCTCTGGGGACAAAGTAGTCTCCCCAAGTTGGATCATCTGACTCCTTTACTCAGGGGTCACTCCTCTCTCTAATAGGTGCAGAAATCTGTCAGAGTTAAAGGGCTTATTGGGAGTGTCCATTCATTCATCCATCTACTCATTTACCTAAAGAATCTTATTGTTATCTATGTGTTGAGAACTATTTCAAAGCTTTAGAGATACAGCAGTGAATGAATCATATTAAATTACTGTTCTAGAATTCAAAAGATCCAGGAGAAAACTTGGAGCTTAATGGTTTGAAAATTATTTTGTAAATTATTTTGTAAAGGGAAGGAGATAAGACCCTAAGACACCAAAAAACTCTAGAAGAGAGAGAGAGGGGGACTGAAAAGAGAGAGGAGATGGAGTTAGAAAGAGGAATTGTTCACATAGCAAATCCCTGAAAATGTATGTGTCATTTATTCATGTGGGACTCCCTTGAATGTTTAGTCCAGCATTGTGAAATAGAGTAGGTATTAGCCACATGCAGCTACTGAGCATTTGAAATGAGGCTAATATGGCTTAAGTGTAGGAAAGAATATTAATGTATGAAGCATCAGATCAATAACTCATCCCCATTCTGCATAGTTCAGATTTATCCCTGGAAGTCAAAACAACTTCCAGCAATTGCAAAAGTCAATGCAGTTAGGAAAGAATGAAATACCATAGAGTTTGGAAAGTGTGTAGTGAACTCCCATTTGTTCCTGATTACACCTTCAAAAGCATTAAAATTCAAAAAAATTCAAAATTGCACTAGTCAGATTAAAAACATGCTGGAGCCACTCATGCAGGTGTGACAAATGGTTCTCAGAGTCTGAGCATGCTCAATTTTTGTGTAAGTAGCAGCATACACAATACTGAAGACAGGCAAGAATCATAGAGATTCGAAGGAATAGACGGCATCAGACACACTTTAATCCTGGGATAAGTAATGAGCAGCACAGCGAGCCACCTTGTTATAAAAACCATGCTAAACAAATAATTGAAAGTCCTCATTCTATAACCACCACCATCTTGTCACTTTATTTCATAAGATACTCAGAAACACCATCCTGTAGAACTTAAGAAGAGAATCTATCAAGTTGGTTTAACCTACATCAATCAAATTGGAGCATCTTAGCAGGCAAGCTAGTCAAGCTCCTAACCAAAGCTGGAAACTCTGTCATTATCCTTAACAGCTAGTTGTATGACAATTCACTGCCAGTCAGCACAGCTTTGGGCCTCACAAGTCAGGGAAATCTGCTTTGAACATTTTGTACTGCTCAAATCTTCCTCATAGTGAGCTCCAATTTCTTAACCTGAAGCTTCCACACATTGCTCCAAAATTTTCTCCTTAGTCCCTTTGAAACTACATGAAATAAATTTAGCTTATCTTCTGTAAGGAAGTGCTTCAAATATGTCATATATTATAAATATCCTCTCTCTTTATCCTTTCCACATCTACAAGAATCATCTTCCCCAAGTTAAATATTCTTCATTCTGTCAAATGCTTGCTCATCTGATGTTAACCCATGTGTGTCTGGTGCTCAGCCAACAGGTTTGAGTTTCTTAATTCTCACTTCTAATCTAATCTGAATCCAAAATTGTAGACTTTTAAATTTTTGGATCTAAGTGCTAACTTTATTTACTCCCATTGATTTTCATCGCATTTAGGATAAAAGATTCTCCCAATTTTCTTTAGAGTTCCATCTTGAATATTGCTTTTATCATCCAACAGCTTAACTGCCGCTACAGTTTTCACAACACTCATAGATTTTATTTAATCTGTCTTCTATATATTTCTAAGCTGTTGTAACATGCTGAATAAGATAAGCCAGTAACGGAGAACCTAGATAAATCAAACCACTAGGAATCTTTCATTGTGATTAGCAAGGATACCTCATTTTTTTCCAGATAAGCTGCTAAAATTTGGGAGACAAAATTCTTCAATTTATTTATTAGTTAATTTAGCAAATATTTTTCTGTATATTTTTATGTGCTAGGCATTCTTCTGATATGAATAAGATACAAATAAAGCATTGTAATATGAAGGAGTTTATTCATGGTGCCTGCTTTAAATAGAAACTTCAGTAGATAACTGTGCATTCTACAATCAGTGCTATCATCTAGAAATACAGAATACTGCATTTCATGTAGAGTCCTATTAGGCTTTAGGTAATAATGCCCAACTGCCAAGGGTTATTCTATGTTAGTTATTGTTTTGTTTTACACATGAAGGGTATAGTAAAAGTCTGCTGCTAGATTGGTTCATCAGATTAATAGTGTCAGAGAGCAGGTCTTTGTGAGTTCTTTGTCATTTTGATTATGGCTACAAGATTGCTAGTGCAGCTCCAGCCATTATTTCTGTATTTGATGCCAGAGAGAGAATGGGGTGGGTAAATAGAAGATTCCTGAATAAGGAAACAAAATATTCAGTTCATGTCTCATTGACAAGGACTATGTCATGTGGTTATGACTGGCTAGAGGTGTTAAAGAAGAAGGGAGTGTGGTTGGGGTTGGCTGGGCTTATTAACAATGCCTGCCCATTTATAGGCCATGGAGTGTAGGCCCCTGTTCCGCCTTTATCCCAGGAACCGGTAACAGAAGACTTCATATGGTTGCTGCACTGAATCATGAAAAAATGAATGGAAGCTTCTCAGGTGCATGGTAGTCAAGGATAAGACATACTTATTGTGGGAGAAAAAACATTTGTCAATGCAGAATGGTATGATAGACAGTGCATTAGTATGGGTCACCACGATGGTGTAGCAGGACAGAAACCTGATTTCTTCCTCATTCCTGATTTCCTTCACATTTTGTGCATGGCACAGTCCTTTTTTGGATTTAATGTCAGTCACAGAAGTATAAGTGGATTGCCCTTGATCCCCACTCCAGTACATCCTTGTTATGGCTACTTCCTCTGCCATTTCTTTTACCAAGTTCTGCTCAATTTCCATAACTTCCCATTCTCCGTGTGCTCTCTTAATTACTGGAGCAGAATCCTTCTCAATCCTAATTGTATTGTTGCCTAAAGCCCCAACTGATCTCTTGAAATGTTCAGTTCTATGAGTAAACAAACCCATTTTTTTGCTCATTTTCTTCAAATGCTTGGAATTGGTCTCCTGCCATTGCATTCTGTAACTCAGAAAAGATTCTTAATAAATACAAACTTACTCATAACCTGTGGAAGGAATCACCAATGGAATATAATCAGGTAAAAATTATCTATGGAAATCAGAATTCTAAGATGACCCCTGTGATCTCCACCCTGTAGTTTTTTTACTCTGCATAATCCCTTCCCCTAATTGTGAAAGAACCTGTGAAGAGCCCACATCCCCTTGAATATGGAAGATGATAGGATGCTCATCCCTTAGTTAGGTTTTATTAAACAGCAAATATAATGGCATGTCACGCCCACAATTATGTTATGTCACATTAAATTTTTTTTTAGAATACTGATAGGAGACTGCCACGCTGGCTTGGAAGAAGTAAACAGCAACAGCGATATTATGAACTATCTTTGGAGAGGACCATATGGCACAGAACAGCAGACAACCTCCAGATACTGACAGCAGCCTCTAGCAAAAACACCAGGGCTCCTGGGCTGCAGCTACATAGTGCAAATGAATTCCACCAATAACTTGAATGAGCATGGATGTGGTTCCTCCCAGTCAAGTCTCCGAATGAAAATGCAGCCCAGGGATTGCTTGAATTCAGGCTTGTGAATGTTGTTATGAGAGCAAAGAATTCTTCACATACATTAAGATATAGCCACATTTTAACTTACATCTCAAGCTGGGCGCGGTGGCACATGCCTGTAATCCCAGCACTTAGGGAGGCTGAGGCAGGAGAATCGCGAGTTCAAAGCCAGCCTCAGCAATGGCGAGGTGCTAAGCAACTCAGTGAGACCCTGTTTCTACATAAAACACAAAATAGGGCTGGGGATGTGGCTCAGTGGACGAGTGCCCCTGAGTTCAGTCTTCAGTACCAAAAAAAAAAAAAAAAAAAACTTACATCTCCTTAGCAGATAATATAAAGTGAGGAAAAATCATTTGCCTCATTCTTGTTGTATAAATACACTATTTCTTATTCACACAACCAATAGTATAATGTGAATCAAGGTATCTCTATATTCAATGCGGTTCAACTTCCTGACTCTTAAGTTCAAATCTCTGGAGCATGGTCTAAATGCTCCAAGGATAGGTACCTAATTCCATGAATCTAAAGTCTTGAGAAGAGCAGACTCCTGCATGCTGATAAGGGGTAAGGAGGAGAAGGATGAAGAAGGAAAAAGAGCAGAAAAATTAGACCCTTCAACTCAGTTGACCCATTCATCTGCATGAAACCAAGAAGCTGAGGAGAGAGACACTGCACAGTGATGTGGGCGGTTTTATTGCGTGGTAATTCCACCCACAAATCAATTCAGCTTGGTTATCTGCTCTACACACTGACTTATTCAAACTTGTTCCTCTCCCTTCAATGAAGGGGATATGACTGGCAATGCCAGAGGTGAGCAAGGCCTGAGAAGGACCTACATTTCCCCATAACCTCTCAATTTTTACTCTGCTTTAATCTATATCTAATTACAGGTAAGTCAAGTTTCAACCAGGAAAATGGTGTCTCTCTTACAGGGAAAGCTCTCTTTGCAAGCTTCTAAGGTCTAGTGAAGTGGAAAATTAAGTTTATGCCCTCTAAGTCTCTGAAATAGGTCAGGACATCAAACATTAACTCTGAAGCACATTTTAAACACTAGATTTAAATGTAAAATAAAAGAATAGATTAAATTCACTCCTGATTCTATTTCTAATGTCAATTTATGACTGGCTACATGGTCCAACCCAGGCCACAGAGAGGATCATACAATGGGTATAGTGTGAGCCAGAACTTTTCCCACTAGAAGCCACAGGGCATCATCCCAGCTAAGTTTAAGCAAAGAAAGACATTTTTGTTGGAGTTATCCAGATGTAGTAGCAGTCTCAGACATATGCTGCAAAGAATGAGACCAGGACCTGCGTGTGATCCATATTTTGGTTCTGTTACCATTGTGCTGGCTTAATTCCCAAGTAGGCTCTTTTTGTGCCATTTGAAAGAGAATCAACATCTTCTCAGTGTATCCTTTCAATTTACTAATCCTAGCACAGAGAAGACCCCTGACACAATAATCCCTGTGACTCTGATTCTCCAGGATTTCAATCCCTCTCCTCAATTACTTGAACTGAGAATTGGGAAGGATGACTCAGTAGAACTAAATAAGTGTGTTTTCAGTGAGTGGATACATAGCAGGCCAAAAATAACAGATGTCTCAGGCACATAATAGGCCATTACGTTCCAAATATTAGAATGGACCATTTTCCCAAATTTGAACATAATGAACAATCTATTATCATTTTAGTACACAGATATTAAAATGCCAAACAAATTCTGTCTCTTTGTAAATTAAAGTAGTAAAAATATTAAAGTCCAATATTCTTTTATTCTTTATAACTTTTTTTCCCCAGTTTAGTTCAGTTCCACGTATTTCATTCAGAAGTCAGAGCAAACCTGGGGCTTTTTTCTGGCATTACAGGTCCTGGAAAATACATCATTCGCTGAAATAAATGTAACTCTCTAGAACCCTTCCAAAGTTGAAAGAATCCAATGCAAGTCTCTTGTAGGTCAAGAGACATATTAGTAGAGAAAATTCTTGAATTAGTACATCCTGGCAAGCCCATCAGAAGTTGAAAATATCATAAGTTGAAAATGCATGGAACACATAACCTGCTGAACACTGGATCACAGCTACATGGTACAAGGTAGTGTCAATTTTTTCCCCTCACAACTGAGTGAATGACTGGGACCTGCAGCTCACTGGTACTGCTCAGTATCAAGCGAACAGCGTATGGCAGATGGCAGGAGAAGGTGCAAGTTCAAAGTTCAAAGTATGGTTTCTACTGAATGCATCTCACTTTTGCATCATCCAGTAGAAATATTGTAAGTCTAACCATTGTAAGTTGCAGACAACTGAACTGAAAGATCTATTATTACTCGGTTTCTATTATTAAAAAGGAGAAGGGATATTTGGGAAAGTTGCAATCTCTGCCACTGGCCATGTTATTTATTTTCTTTGATGGTCAGTAGGAGCAAAGAAAAACAGACCCAAAGTGTGAGGGATTTTTCTTACTAGCAAGAAAATTTATAGTTTTTTTACTGGTGAAAACTATGAGGTCATAGTCCATGAATTAATTATCATAAACTTAGTGAGAAAATTGAATTACCAATAACAAATAGTCTATAAATCTGTGACAAATACAACTTCCTGACATATATATTTTATAAATCTTGTAATCATAGCTTTCCATTAGTTAAAAGTTACATTTTAAGGGGGAGCAGGAGAAGTTTTGAGGCTAATAGCTGAACGTGAAAGGACCATCTGATGATAAAATAAAATGTGGAATCCATGGGACTTAAATGTGAACGGATCCATTCTGGGTACTTCTCTAGCAGATTTGGAGCCATGGGCCATTTGCAAAAACCCACTTTCATTTCCTTTAAAATTTTATCATCATCCATGATGGCATATATTTTAATTTTAACCTGGCAGGAATAAAAGTTTCCTAAATGTATGATTTTTATTTCTAAAAGAGATTAGTTGTGCTGCCATTTGCTCTTTCATAATCCTTGAGAAAGCCCCAGGCTGTCTTTATCACTGTGCTGTCCCCTTAGCAGGTCCCAAGCCTGAGCTGCTAGAGCTCCCCTGAGGGTCAGCGGTGGTGGGAGCTCCGCCCCCATCTTGCTCTTTCCTCATCTCCTCCCCCATGGCTTGCGAAATCTCCACTGCACTGATGTTTTCTGAAACTGAAGTTTTGTGCCCCAATTTTTATTTTGTTGCTTTGGCAGGATCTGACTCTACTATTCTCTGAGTCAAGGCTAAAAACAGGATAAAATGTAAAAGGCTAACAAAATTCTTCTCAACAAAATAAAGATGGGTAGCATCTTGAGCAGCAAATCTGACGCTGCTCACCAAAGTTGAGTACTAATAATCCAAAACCCTAAATCTTTGCACAACAGACATCTATCAATATTTATCTTGGTCTTACTTGTTCGCAGTTCAGTTTGGGGAAAATCTGTTTTGTGTTGAAAGTTTCCTGACTCTAGCTAGAGCTTTTCTATGTCCTCACAGAATTCTAGGGTCTGGGCTGGCCGTCAGGGTCTATAATAGCAATGGCTCTGACCCCCCAAGGAGGGAATCTTTACCCTAAGCCCCATTCTTCTATTCAAGTTTCCAAGTAGCCTCTCCTCCACAAGCCCCAGACCACTCTCTCCTATAACACAGTTATGCATGTTAAAAACCACCCCTATCGACAAAATCTGTTCAATCCACCAGAGCAGCAGCCACCTTCCTCCTTTACAGAATATTGTCCCAAATGATAGGCTCTCTTCTTGGACTCTTATACCACCAGATGGAGAGCTAATATCTTAAGGGAATTTGCATACCTCTATAATACTCCCTTAAACTGGAAGATCTATCATTACCTGTTCACATATAACAGAAAATGGCAGAAAAAGATCACTTTTGACTGATTAATGACAATAATTAAATATGCTTCTCCAAAAATGCACCTTCCTTTAAGAGTACTGCTATGGTCTGAAGATTTGTGTCCTTCCAAAAGTCACATATTGAAACCTAATCTTTAATGTAATATTAAGAGGTGGGGCCATTAGGAAGTGATTAGGTCATGAGCGCAGAGCCCTCATGAATGGGACTATTATTCTCATAAAAGAGACTCCAGAGTGTTGTTTTTCCTTTCCACATGCAAGAAATCAGCAATCTGCCACCTGGAAGAGTCCCCTCATCAGAGCCCACCATGGTGGCACCCTAATTGTGGACTTCCTAGTCTCCAGAACAGTAACAAATAAATAATTGTTGTTTATAAGTCATCTAGTTTACATTGTTATACAACCATAGTAGAGACATGTACTTAGTTATACATCATTATATTCTTACATTCCTTTGATATCTTAGGTGACTATATGCCTGTCTCCCCAACTTGCCTCTCTCTTCTCTCAGAGCAAGAAAAATGCCTGATTTTCTTATTATTAAATAACCAGGACCTAGTACTAGGCCTCACACATAGTATACAGCACATAATTATTTGCTGCATGAATAAATGAATAACAATTCTAATAACATCTGAGCCTAGATCAGCCAGATTAATTACTCATTCTTATAAATGGGCAAAGTGCATTGGGTCTAAAAAATAAGTTGCAAAAGAGGGCTATCTTTACAAATATTAAATGAATTTGATTCTTCACATGCATTTTCAAATAGAGAATACTAATAAGGTAATGGAAAAAATGTCCCTGAAGGAATGGAGTATTTGGTCTTGTTATTAATATTTTATAACATCTCTGAATATAAAGACAGGGACATGATATATAATTATTTCAAGTAAATGATTCTGGTAGAAGTCAAGATGCTATGATTGGTGGATCCAGATACTTGATGTTCTCATTCAATTCAAGTTAAAAACAAATAAGCAAGTAAAACCTAAACCAAAAGCCATAATATCTAGAAGAGTCTAAATTATATAATTCCTTCCATATAAAGTGTTGACCGCATTTGGATTCCAAGATTATCTTCTCCAGCAAGGCACTGGATTATCTGTGGTTTAAAAAATGGCAGAAATTAACAAACGGTAGTGTTGACATTTTTTTTATTCAATCCACAGCTTAACTGAAATTTCATCCAGAATAAATGTACACCTTGCTTCCATAAAGCAGATCAGGAAGATTCCTTTCAGTGAGAAATAAATCTTTCCTAAAAATATATTTTAATTTTGTTTAACTTAAAACATGCTTATCTTATAATAAGCAGTCAATTGAACAACCTTTTGATCAATTTCCCAAAGTTCTACACCATAAACAAGAACCTGGACCAATGCCATCCGAAATGTGGCCCATGTAGTGATAGTAGTCTGTACACTATGACTAGTCCACAGTGAGACATGTACAGAAATTGAGAATAAAAAAGAGTATGTAATTTATATAACAACTTGACATTGTCCATGCTGTCTGACCAGTGCAACCTCCAAAATTGTTGGGCTGTGACTATGCAAAAATTAAACAAGTAATAACACCACCACCAACAAAAAGCAGTCCCTTTATCACAGATAATTTGAGAAGCTTTGGTCTGGTTGATTTAGCTTGAAATTTTTCTGAAAAATTTTGTGGTTATTTAAATAACCATAGAAAAGTCTTATTAATGAAATTATATAAAACATTGTGTTATATAGAGTATCTGCTAGATTTATTTTCATGTGTCCCAAAGTAACCAAATGATATGACCTATTCTAGAGAATGTTATCCAATACAATGATTCCAGTTGATTCATCTTGAGATACTCCTTCCAGGAGTTGGAGAGCAGGAGGAATCATCTGCTCAAGCCAAGTAAGACCATAAATTATTACAACTATAACAAACAAAATTTACGTACTACCACAACCCTTGTCTCTCATCCTAGCTGCCTTGTAAGAAAGGTGAGGGCCATTTTGAGAAATGGTGGAGGAAATTTAGGAAGAGATGTCTAAGCAGAATTTTTTGAACAGAATTTGGAACTGTATGTTGTCTGCTTTTTTGGTAAAGTCTGCCTTTCACTAATGGCTTATAAAATAAAAAGGAGAGAGAAGGTTAATAGTTGGGAATGTAAAGTAATACAGAGTCTTGCTTCAAGGCTGACCGCAGTCAAAACCAAACAATAACAGAAAAAAGGAAATTGTGCAAATGAAGGTGGTTACACCATATTTATGGGTAGGAGGATGTTTGGGGGTCTCATCTCAAAAATATGAGGAAGGAGACGGAGGAGTCTTAAAACATAATTTAAAACCAGGTGAAGTCAAACTTTAAAAACGTTGTTTAATTTGCCTGACAGCATTTCTACCCACTGGATTCTCCCAGGGACTCTAGCTGATGATAAGCAGGAGCAAGCACAACCAGGGTTACTGGCAGGGTCTTAGAGAATCACCAGAAAAGCATCCTCTACACAATCTCCTGTTAACATAAGGTATAGAGTGAAGAGGGTCAATATTCAAATAGGTTCAGTGGCCTAAAGCTAACACATTGCATCACAGCTGGGGATACCCTATTTTGTTCTTTGCAAAGAGGAAACTCATAAGGTTTACATGGAATGCTTGAAAAGTTGAGAGCTGAGATTCAGAGGTACTCATGTGAACATGGGACAAAGTGTACTCTGTCTCTAAGGGGACAAAAAGGCCCAAGAGGGGTTTACAATCAATGGTTCCCAGAATTACATTTTTAAAAATCTTCAACTAAAAGTCCAAGTTATTTAATTGTAATTTTCAAGTTAACTGCATTGTAGGAAACAGATGAATCATTCTAACCAAAACAGGACTAAAGATGTACAAAATTTTGACAATTTTGGTCATTATTGAGATGGAAAATTATCAAGTTAAATTCATTGTTCATCTCAAAGAATAATCAATATTTATCATCCAAGCTTATCATGTTTTATATATTTAAAATAAATAAGCAAAATACAAAATGTTAATCAGGACAGATCCTGAGGAGTCCCTCATGATAATGTACCATGACCTCACTGATAAGTCTTCCTTCTTGTTTTGATTTTTTTCCATTTCACAAAGCCTTTGTCAAAACCATGAGCTTTATCTTTGCAAACATGAAATAAATCTAACTTTATCAATTATCTGTTAACAAGAGGAGAAGAACCCTCACTTTCAATAGAGTTGACAGGGTTTTGAAACATTCTCAAAAAATTGATCATAATAGGATCACCTTCCTTACTCTTTCTGGCACTTTTCAAAACGGTCACCTCACTGTTCTACGTGAGCATATAGGAGACCCAAGAACACCTTTGTTAGATAGATCTGGATATTTGGTCTAGATCTGGATCGAAGCAAATAATGAGCTAATTACAATATAATTAGTAATAACTCAGAGGTTAAACTATAAATGAATTTTTCCTGAGAATAAGTGTTTCGTTTTCCTAATTTGTTCCATCTACTGCCATTTCATGACACAAATGTTTACTAATAAATAGAGGAGGAAATAAGTTTTCTACTAAATGGACTCGGCTCTTTGTTAAGAAATGAACCACCTTAACATGCTTTTCCCTGGATGTATGCCCAGAAGAGGAGATTTGGAGCATTGTGTTCTGTTTTTAGTTTTTTCACGCACTGCCCTACTGTTCTCCATAATGGCTGTGCTGATTCACATTCCCGCCAACCGTGTGCAAGAGTTCCCTCTCTCCACAGCTTCGCCAGCACGTGCTGTTTTTTGCCATTTTGATAATCAAGTCATCATTCTAACTGGGAGGAGGTGAGATCTCATCCTGGTTTTGACTTGCCTCTCCCTGACAGCTAATGACATTGAGCATTTTTCATAAATAGTTTGGCCATTTGAATTTCTTCTCTTGAGAAGTAACTATAAATATCCATTATACATGTTAATTGGGTTGTTTGTTTTTGTTACTGAATTTTTTTTAAAGTTAATTATTTTTTCTAGATATTAATCATTCACCTGATGGAAAAGTTTTCCCCTTTCTGTAGTTTGTCTCTTTTCTCTGTTGATTGTTTCTTTTGCTGTGCAGAAGCTTCTTAGTTTGATATAATCCCAATCCCATTTGTCTGGTCTTGCTTTTATTTCCTGTGCTTTGGGGGTCCTATCAAAAAAATTATTGCCTAAATTATTGCAATAATGTCACCATATCAAAGAGACACCTGTATGCTTCTGTTTACTGTTGCACAATCCAAAATAGCTAAGATAGGCAATCAATCTTAATGCCCGTCAGGGGCTGAACGAATGTGGTATGTAGTGACAATGAGTACTATTCAGTCATGGAAATAATGATATGCCATAATTTGTGGCAAAGTGGATGAAAATGAAAGTCGTGTTTTTTGAAGTCACACACAGAAAGACACGTCCTCTCTCATGTGTTGATATTGAAAAGTTGTTGATCAAAATATAGACATGACTGAGAAGGATGGGAGGGAGGAAAGATACAGGGAATTTGGATTCTGAACCCAAAACTCAGTTATATAGAGGTAATAAATTCTAGTGTTCTAAAGCACCATGTGGGAACTAAAGTTCGTAAGATTCTATAATATATATATAAATATATATATTTGCTGTTTTTGTTATTACTGGGGGTTGACTTTACTGCTGGGCTATATACCCAGTCCTTTTTCATTTTGACTGTGAGACAATGTCTCACTAAGTTGCTGAAACTGGCCTTGAACTTGTGATCCACCTGCCTGAGGCAATGGGGTTAGGTGAGCACCACAGCACCCTGTTATATATTTTATGTATAACTAGAAGAGAGGAGCTTGAAAATTCCAAACACAAAGTAAGGATAAGAAATGGAAATGTTAATTACACTGATTTGATTAGTATAGTATGTCTTAATCAATATGTCCAATTACTGTGTTACTCAAAAAAAATTAGATATTAAATTAGATATTAAAAAGAGGGATTAACTACCTAATTTGCACACTATATACTTGTTTCAAATTATGATGCTGTACTTCATAATTTTTTTTGCCATATTTATTTTTTAGTTGTAGGTGGACAGAATATCTTTATTTTATTTTTTTTATGTGGTGCTGAGGATCGAACCCAGTGCCTCACACAAGCTAGGTGAGCATGCTACCACTGCGCCATAATCCCAGCCCCTGTACTTCATATTTTTTACAATTAAAATTTTTTGACAAGTTTTCCTCAAGGCAGTTTTTGTTTGTTTCTTCTTGGGCATCCCCACAAGTCTCCACAAATGGTGATCTTTCATATAGTATATTTAATAAATAAGTTAAAATGTCATCACAATTTAAATATCTGGACCAACATTATCTACTTTGATGGGAGGGGTAGATACAAAGTAAATAATGTAGAAAACCAAATTAGAGGAGAAAAGGAACTTTGGGGGAACTATGGGTCAGACAGACTAGTACTGTGTGTGACATGTTTCCTCCTTTACAGCTGAAAGAAAGAGGGCTTAACCCTTGGAACTGGGGGAAACTGTTTTGCAAACTTTCAAGTTGCCTCTAGACCCATTGTATTAAAATCCATTAAATAAAAACCAAGCCACACATGAATATCGTACATTAGTTTTCTCACCAAGTTACAGGTCAGTAGACAAATCTTTGAATCTCCGTGGAGCAATCTCCATAGAATCTTTCAAACATGAAGACAGTCATTTTCTTTAACAAGTTTAAAAGCAAATCTGTTGGCACCAGCTGGATGACATCATTCACTGAAGCCAAGGACTATCAGATCTAGCCAGACTTCTGAGGAAAGGGAACTGGCTGCTTTTCTTGAGAAGTCCATGTGCACAGTCCTGGGTTAGCTGGAAAGGAAGTCAAAGTGTATCTCAACCAGTTACTGGGTAGAGTGGAACAGGATGTTGAGTGGGGACAGCCTGAGGGTTTTATTCCCTCCCATTTCATCTCACTGTAATTAATTAGTGTTGATCAGATTGGTTTTTTAAAAAATTAAAACTTCCAGGACAGCTTTAATTCATATTTTTTGTTTTGTTTTCTGTTTGTTTTTTATGTAATACTCTGGTTAGCATGGTGCTACTTATGAAAGTCCCCAGTCACACTCTGGTTAGACTGAACAAGTACATATGCTAATCTCAGAGAGAAAGATGAGTTTTGAAAAAAAAATTAAAAATCAATCATGTTAAAGACTATTAGATGTAGCAGATCACTTTATGTAAGAGGAGTTTTAAATCAAATTTCTATTTTGGGAACTTTTATTAATGGTGTTCTGCCATACAAAGACTTTTTTTCAGTCTATCGGAGTCCAGTCTGATTGTATAGCTTATATTGGAGCCTCGTCAAATTCCTCCACACTTTTCCCGCATTTCTTTGTATAATGACCCCCATTCTCCAAACAATCCCTGTTGTTCATTTCCTGAGGATTGTATAGAATGCTGCTCAAATGAGAAACATCAGTACTGAGGATGTAGGCAGTGCCTTAATTGATCAGATAAACATGGTCCATTTAGTTTTGCTTTAACTCAGACTTCAAAGTACCAAGCTGTATGTTTGCTTCCTTTTGGCAGAGGCAAAAAGCCGAAAACTCTTCGGGAGGTAAGAAAGCTATGGAAATTAGGCATCTGCCCAAAACCTAGGATAAAGAATAAACACTTAAAATCCATTTTAATGTCTACTTTGAACTGAAAAGAAAAAGGGCTCATAAGAATGTTTGAAGAGAGGAAAAGGACAATTTTTAAGACCATGAACTTGAACCCAGTTGACAGCAGAGGATGTGGTCTTGGGGCTATGGAATCTTGGTCTTTCTTCATTAAAGTCTCATCAGCCCTATCAAGATGAAACACAGGATCTGAATTTTTCTCCACTCTTCCAAGTGCCATATGTTACCCCTAGGTAAGGAGACACCAGGGGAGGGTTTATACATGCCCTTTTGAACTTCTAACAGAGTCTCTCTTTTGAGTAACCATTTAAAAGAAGATTAAATTTAATTAGACTGTATCTTTTTCCTGTGACATGTTGCCTTCAAAGTCCACTTTCTTACACTTTTCTACCCCAGCAGCTCACTATTGCTGTTGGGCACAGGGTATCTTAGAGGCAGACAGGAAGAAAGGAGATATTTATACACTCACTTAACTCCTTGAAAGTATTTTAGGAATGACTGGCATGTGGCATCCATGCTTGTCCAGCAAGGCTGCCTGATCAAATGCTGTTCTGGATCAACTAGGCCTGTGATAGTTTGGACAAGTAACCCGAGCCCTCCATGCACCTTCCCTGGCTAGGGGCTCAAGGTCCCCTCAGGTTCCATCATCTACTAACACCCCAGTTGCTTGTTATTTCTCTTGTTTTCTGAATTTATTGACAATAAACTGATTGTAATGAGTATCAAACTGGTTATGGAGAAATAGTTGTTTTGATCCTGAAACATGATTTAATTCATGATCATTTGAGTCTCACCTGCTCTTGAAATCATGTTTATTCACACAGAAAGATTATGTATGTGTATATTTACTATATTTACTATATATTTCATTTGTTCAAAGAAAATCAATGTCAACGGCACCAGAAAGAAGTACCTCCATCTCAGTTCAATTTTTAAATTCTGTGAGAAATCACTAGACATGAGATCCAGTAATTCTTGTTTTCATTGGTAGACTTTTTCTGAGGAGGAAAAGAAACATGACCAAGAAAGGCAGACATCAAAACCAACAGCAGTAGCAAATAAAAAAAAAAAAAAAATGATAAGGCATTTGCAGCCTGGTGGCCTCTTACTACCAAAAATTCTTTCTTCTTCAAGGGGCAAAGACATGCACCTGCTCTTCATGCGTCTCGTCCCATCCATTCCACGCAGTGCAGACGAATGTGGCATCTATCTTCATAATTGTGTTATTGCCTTGGCCAGGATACTGTGGCATTTTACCAGCCTTTCCCCACACAGTCACGTTTTTTACAAAGATAAAGAAGAAAGAAAACGAACAATGTTAAAAGCAATTGCTTCTTCATTTCAGTGTGTTTCCAGCAAGGTCAGAGCATCTCTGCAGCCCTGGCTCCGGGCTGCCTGCTCACTTCCTCAGCCTCTGGCGGGGGAGGACGAAGGGTTGCTTGTGATTTTTCGGTTTTTGCCTTCTCACTGGCATGAGAGTGCCCAGCAGTCTAGTCTATTCTTTTCATTTTTCACTGTTGTGAAAGTGAGCATTCACTTAGCAAGACAAACACCCGGTGGCTAAAGGGAGAAAAGAGGAAAAAAAGAAAGGGATGGCCAGCCTGGCCTTTCTCTTTGGCCAGAAACTGCTTGAAGTTAATTGCTCGCATAAGAAGAATAACTGGTGGTGCTGTAATTGAATTTTTATGGAAATAAACAGGTGGCTGATTTACTATAGCCGTGGGGATAGTAGGGGACGAAATGCTGTAGCCACATTAACCTGTTTAATTTAATAGCCTCAGTACTCAGGGAAAAAAAAAAGCAATGCTGCTCGTTGAGTCAGTTGGATGCCAATGTAAATAACTACAATTACCCTGGCATGCCCATGTGGTTGAGCAAGAAGTGGCCCTGTGCCAGCTTCAACTTTGTCTTCGTGTTTATTAATTAAGCTCCTGGAAGTTACCAAAATTCTAATCCATATAGAACCTTGGAAATAGAGGAAAAGGAAAGAACTAGACAAAGATAAAATAGGCTGACAGACACACAGACAGACAGACAAAGGCTCTGCTTACATTGATGGCACAACACCATTTATGGCCTGGAGACATTATGGAGACTCTACTGCACCCGGGAAAAGGCTAGCTTTGCGCTATGCTGCCCCCAAGTGGTTACTCTTGAGAAATGCATTTTCATATTAGAAAAAGAATTGGGGACAGTCTGGAAAGCTATGCGAGGAAAACAATGAGCTTATTGATGTAACTGCCATTAATTTTCAAGTCGACTAATAAAAATAAGAATTTCTATTTAGATTTTTACAGATTTGCTTTCAGACAGAAGCAACATGTCCTCCCTCTCTCTCTTTTCTTTTTTACTTTAGGGATTGAAACACATTGTAAAAAAATTTTTAAAAAGTATATGATAGACAGAAACACATCCTGCTACATCAGCCTTGTGAACACTGAGGTGCATGGAAGGAGGGCATCCTCTGCCAATTTTCCATACTGGAGAGGCAGGCAGATTCCTAGATAAGGAATTTAGACAATGAGTTTTCTAGCACTACAGAGCACACAAAGAAAAACGCCAAGGAGGACGGAGGGTCAGAAACTCATGTGACAAATGGGAAACATTTTACATGGTATTTAAAACACCTGATCAAATATTGAATACACGAATTATCAGAACCAGAGGACTCCAGCCAGGCATTGCAATTGAACTTGGAGTGTTTTGGGTTCTTTTTTTTTTTCACTATTTTAGACCAAGTTAGTAAGAAATGAGAAGACCTGAAGTGTGCTTTTAGAATCTGTTTTAAGTCCATAAGCCTGCGAATGCTTGCTGAGTTTGTTTTAGGGAGAACTTGGCCTTGTATTCTGGAATCTAGTGCACAGTTTCAGGCTCCTCTCTTCTCACTTCTGCCTTTTATTCAAACCTCCAGACTCACTTCCCATCTGTGAATCAGTGACTTTGATACTTTCTCATCACCAAATATTCTCACTCTTTACCCTCTTGTCTAATTTCTCAACATTCTCACATAAATATGTTGAGTCCTTTAAATACAGGTCTAAGACCATTGGCTACAATTTTGTTTTCATTGTATATTCATCCTGCCAAGCAAGCTGGAAATAAAATACTGCTTTACATTTTCTACGGCTTCATGATCACTCCTGGAGCCAGCACCAACAGACATCACAATCCATTAGTATCATCTCCTAGATATCTCTTACACCTACCTGTCCCCATATTCATACAGCAAAACACTCACCTGGATTGCTGCAACACTCAATAACTTGCCGGGCCCCTCTGACCATACCCACACTGCAGCCAAAGAAGTCTTTAAATATCTGATCATGATATTTAAATATTGAAGTCCATGCTTAAAACCATAGGCTTGTTTTCTCATTGTTCTTAAGATAGGAGAAATTCTCCCTGCTGGCAGCTCTGTCTTCATCCAGGTCTCAGGGTTTCCATTCGCCTGTGTGGCATTGATGCTCAGACTCCTCTGTTTGAGGTATTGTGCTTTCCCTCATCTCCCTAGTTCACATCTGCCTCTGTCTCAGAGTTTGGCTAACGTGGCACTTGCTGAAGGAAAACTTTTCCCACCTTCCCTGACACTACCTCCAAAATCTTCTGCACACACGTAGACACCACAGCAGGATAACACAGGGCTCCTATAACACAAGCTTACAGAATTACCCGGAGTAGTGCCACACGTTTTGTACCACAAAAAAATTGCCACAGAAGCAAAGACCATGTCAAGATCTGCTCGTCCTAGTACTCCTAACAACTGGCCCAGAGCATGAATCTTGGTTGCTCCTGAATAAATATTTGTGAAATGGACAACTGGAGGTCTAACTTATAATCATTCACTATTTTGATATCTTCCACACCTGTATATCTTCTTAATAGTATTGATCTTGTCTTAGTTTATTTTTATATTTTTTATGTATTTTTTTTTATTTTTGCAGTGCAGGAGATCCTCCCTTGGGTCTCATGGATGCTAGGCAAGTGCTCTACTACTGAGCTGTCCCCTCATCCCCTAAGCCTGCACATCATCTGTATAGCTGAAACAGGGACACACAAAGCATCCTCAAACCTGCATCTTTAAGATTTGGGATGATACCCTTAATTATTTTGTGATTCATCTGTAGATACAATTTGCTTTTGATTTTAGCACTTTGGTAGGTAGGGACAACTCTAGAAGCTTGACATTTTCTATCATAATAGCCCTACTCCATGGTGCAGGGACCCAGTTGGGAATTCTGCCAATTGTTTAAGAGACCTATTCCAGTTATGTACTCAGAAAAATAATCACAAGACTGAACTACCTAGAGGCCAACTCAGATCAAAATTCAATTTATAACCTGAAATACAATTTGTTGTTCTGATCAGAGGAGACAGAGCTATTCTTAGCCTCCAGGAATCAGGGTAGCTCAGAGCCAATGTTTAACAATATCCCAAAGCTCTGATTATTTCCCTTTCCCAGGTCATTTTTCCTATAAGGAATTTTACAGCACCTTTATATTCTGTTAACATTCTATTCACATACAGACAATACCTGCCATGGAACGTCTGTGTAGCCAGATTCTAGGATGTGTTTTAGCAGCATCACCTGAAATGCAGGAAGTCTATTTTTGTCACAAAGTCAAAACAATAACATTTAGTACTTGAACATGTTTATGTGAGTGTTGACCCCTAAAAGCCCATTACCCTTAAGAATATTATTGTTCACGATGATTGCTAGATCATTGCTATGAAAGAGTAGTAGCTCCTTGGAATTCTTTGTCCAAAAGGACAGCATGTCACAGCCATTGTGTACAAACTCAGAGCAAGGAATAGGCTAAACACATGAAGGACTATTCATCAGCAATACTAATAACAGCCAAAAATCTTTTGCTGAAGGCTAGGAAGATTTATGGAATAATAGGCATTATTATTGCTGAGTCCATCATCAAAGAATTCTGATACGTATCTAACACAGGCCTGAGGATTCAGGGAGAGCAATCAGCTCCCTGTCATGGTGACCCATGTCAGAACTGTGCATCCAGGTGCAGAAAGACCAGTGTGCCCCAGCCTCTCAGCCAAGGGACAGTTACCAGAGAGTCCCTCAATTCATAACTCACTGCCTACTGCCTATTAGGGTGAACACCACCGTTTTGCCTTTTCCTTTAAAGGGCACCACTTGGTTGCTGCTGCCCCAGACCGGTTTGCTCATCCCAATGAGCAAAGCCATTTCAACAGAAGCATCTGCCATCAATATGTCCAGTCTAAGAAGGAAGGTAATATAAATCCTTTCAAAACTCCTCACCCCTACATTTCTCAAGACCTTGGTAAAGAAATTATCTTCTAGACTTCTGAGGGGACAAATGAAGGTGAGGGTGACGTAAACATGATGCTTCCATCCCAGAGTTCCTACTACCCTGCCCTTGATTATTCAAGGGATTTCTAGGACCTCAAGTTCACTGTCACAGTGCTCCACTGAATGGAGATTATAGTCAAACGATAAGCCAAGAATGAGACCCACTCCAGCCACTCCAACACTTTCAATACAGAAGCTCACACTGATAATTCATCCCTTTGTGAAATTTTGCTTTGCCTGTCCAAGGTCAATCACTCTCAGACATCGTTACCATTCTTACACATAGATCCAAATTTTGTTATAAAAGAAAACTCTCTCCACCTAGGTTTTACAGGGCAATTGACTCCTGGGGACATGCTGGGATCTGACCATTAGTTAGAAGTCTGGAGATGAGGGGGCCGGGGGGAGAGGGGGTCTGGCGGTCCAAGTGATGAACTGATTCTCCCTTGAAAAATCAGCCCCTGAGAAAAAGGAATGCAGTCTCCAACCAAGAAAAGACACCCCATCAAAGAAGAGGGAGTACTCCGACATTCCCAAGAGCAGTGATGTGCGGATTAACATTTAAGTACCATTCCCCTGCAGGAGGACAAGGGAGCCCTGACTTGTAGCATTTCACATACTTCTATGGTGGCTGATTCCAGGCTGTCCACACAACCTATGAACACAGTAGAGAAGAGATAAATGCTCATAGGGCAAAGAGCAGCCCAGCACACCGCTCCAAGGGCAAGAAGCCTGTGTTCAGGGAACCCCAAGCTTCTGCAATCATCCACACGATCCAGTTCTGATGCTTGGGACCCCACCCTTTTGTGCTCACTGCTCTCATTTCCTCTCCAAAAGACCAGCAAATTGTCAAATGAACTGACATGATCATTTGGCAACCATAATATCAAATTTTGAGAATGATTTTTTTTTTTTTACTGGAAACTGAGAGAATCAAGACTTTTTTCCCCAGCATTGGTAAAGTTCCTGCAATTTAGCCTTTGCCATGCTGAAGAATTCCAGTATGGCAAAGAAGTAAACTTTCTACATTTATATTAGCTCCCCAGTACCCTCAGAACAGCTCATACATCCCTATGATATTTTAGTTTATGTTTAATGACAGTAGCAACTTGGTTTCCCCAAAGCCTTTCCCTGCATGGGAATTTAATGGTCCAGGAGAGCCTTTCATTTCAGAGGCCTGAGGCCTATTAAGTAGCTCTCACCACTGCATGTGGTGGGCTGTCAGAGGCTGGTCCCCAAAGACTAATAATGGGATGCCACTGTTTCAGCTCCAGTCTGAAAATCAGTTCCACAACCCACTGCTCACCCTACTTTCCTAAGACTCTGTTATATTAAGACCATTCTCAGGAACCATGTTTTGTATCCACAAGATCATTAACTCAAGGGAAGATAAACCAAATATGCATCAATGAAGGGAAGGAAGTAGTTTATGGGAGAGGCATTAGTTAGCTCACAGAATTACATGGAAGTTAGAGACCCAGGCTCAAAAGATGAGTGGGGAAAAGGTAGGTTATTCAACAGGACACACTGCAAAGAAAAGTCTAGTTTGTAGCACCAAAAACTCAGTATGGCTAACACCATTGCCACTGTTCCCATCTCCGCTGCTGCTGCTACTGCCACATTTCTGTGAATAATTTCTCCTCTGTTCCAAGATGGGATCATGTGACTGTCAAGTCAAGACTCTGTGCCTCTGACCTCATCTCTAAGGATAGAAAGACAGAACAACTGATCTGTTCTTTCTCCCAGGTGAAGCCCTGCCTCCTGCCAAGACTTGAAAACTCAGGGTCGAGAGAGCGTTCAGATGCCAAACAGTTTAACACCGTCCTAACTGTAGCTGGTAGATAGGAGTCAGGAGCTTCACAGAACAGTTTCAAAGAATAGGGGAGAAGATAGCAAGATTGCAAGGAAGAGAATAGTAAATTAGGTGAAGAAAGACAACAGGAATTGTAGACCAATCTTTTCAGGAGTTTTGTAGAAGTGACAGTAACCTGAGAGGCAAGGCAGGTCTAGGGCTGTGCTTTTTTTCCTTTCCCCTCAGAGGTAAATGCAAGCCACTTAGAGGACACATTTGAGAGAAAAGGCTTTAAGAGTTCAGTAATTAAGAGGGTCGATGGAGAATGAATGGAAATAGGTAAAATTGAGAACACATGTGTTTGGATTAACTTTTATAAAGTTAACTTTATGAAGTAACTTTTTCCTTAAAATAAGACAGAAGGAAAGAATTAATGAAGACAGGAATATTGTACGTCGGAGAAGGGGCAGGGTCCTGCTGTTTATTAAAGGAGGTCAGGCAGCCTTGATCTTTTCATTTTAATAGAGCCTAAGAGCAGTTGCTCCAAGTTGAAGGAATGAAGCAGAGTTAAAAAATAAACCTAGGTTGACTGGAAAACATTTGGAAAAGCTACTATAAAAAGTGATAATGAACTAGGCATGAATAAAAGATCTACTAGTAAAATTGAGGACCAGTTCCTATCTGACTATCTAAAAAGCTGTTTAATAATAGTCACTGACATCGGGCTGATAGATTTTTCCATTAAGAAAAAAGGATGTACCAAAGCCAGCTTCTACGGCCCTAGCCCTAGAAACAATCTTCAATGTGATTATACAAACAACAGACGCAGGAGAAGATTTTAGCCATCCACCGACACACATAAAAATGTACATATTCTTACCTTCTTGTAGTTATAGTATGAGGACTAAAATGTTGTAAGGTGGTGAAATGTTTTTGACAAATGGTAATGAGTATCAAATGTAGCTGTCTGTGGTAGCTTTATCTGTGGCTCTGTGGTGTCTTTGATGCTTATTTAAGGAACTAGAGTCTGACCACCCATTAAGAGTCCAGACCAAGCCTCAGATTCACCTTGGTCTTCTGAGGTTTGTCCCTGCAGCACGGAATCTTCTAGATGCATTTTTTGTAATGACACTCTATCAAGCCACTGAGATCAAGTGCTGGAGCTCAATCTGCTAGAGGAATCTTCCTAGAAGAAAAGGATGTTTCATCAGACACAGTCATTCATCCTCACCGCACTCTCCCGCTTCTGATCGTCCACTGTTAAAAACATAACACGCTAGAGGAAGATTGAGCTATATTTCATGAGTGCCTCGTGCCGCCACCAAGGGACAGTTCCATCTGTTATTTACTCTCAGCTTTGCTTACTGATAAAACAGGAAGGACAGCTTGCTGATGGGTTCTTTGAAGCAAATGGCTCCTCTCTTTCCTGCAATTAATGTTTATAAATTATTTCTACAGTAGGCAGCATGTATGGTACCATGATTTCAAAATTAGTTTCAATAAATTAAGGGCCTGCCTTCATTACGGAGGAGCCCTCTCACAATGAGGCTCATGGAGCTTTGGTATTGTACAGAATGCTTCTCGAGAACTGCATACCACCAAGAGTTCTCTCTAATCCTGTAGGTTATTATCCCCTCATAAGAAGATCCAAAGTTTGCATGTCCCATCATCTCAATTTCTTCTTAGGTAGTACATGGTAGAGTTTTAGTTTTTCACAAGAAGCAGTATTTAAGGGCACTTCAAATTCAGAGGCTCGGTTTTAGTAGCTCTTTGGCTGCAGAAAAGGGAATGGCTCATACAACAAAGCACAAATGTGACTGGAAGGATTTGAGTTTTTGCAGAATTACCCTGTTGTTCTGATCGTAAATCATTCTTAGAGAAATAATTATATAATTTATGACCTCCACATTATTTTAAGAGGGATTTCCATAGACCTAAAATATGAATCCCTTTCCAAATTAGAAAGCATTCTTTTACTTCAGCTTGCCATGTTTCCTATATTAAATGGCTCAAAACCTATGACTAAATAAATCTGTCTGTGTTTTCTTTGTAAACTATTTTCCTCTGCCATATAACAGTAGATTTTCTAGGAAAAAGTGACTGTGAAGCTTACATTAAGCCTGCCACTTTTAAGGTTTGAGATCAGGGATTTCAACCTTCCAACTAACATCCATCAGTTCATAATACAAAAGGAAAGAATTGGAGTGGTGGTTTTTAAAGAGTATGGGTAAGAGAGAGAGGCCTTTGAGGCCTGGGAGAGGCACTGGAGATTTAACAGCCCAAGGTGGCAGCCATCCTTCTGTCTGTGACATCAATTGAGAAATAAAACTCTTGCAAAGAGGAAGGATCAAGGGGAAGATATGAACATCAAGATTTCTAGTTGAAACAACAAAATAGGCAGTGCCTTTCCTGAAGGATTATTCCTTAGTACACATTAATAATCATGAGATGAAAGATAGAATTGCTGGAATGCAGAGAAAGGAAAAATAGGTATGGAGCATCCCCATACCATGAACAGGAGCAGCAATTTTGTAAAAGTGCAGGCCAGTGGTATTGTGTATTCCAAGGCAATTCCATTTCATAATAACTCATACAAGATCCTGACAGCACCATGAGAGTAACCTCGAAAGCAAGGCAGCCATTTAGAGACAGCTAATTGTACAATATATAGTATATCAATCTTTACAGATTAACTTCAGTGGACTTTGAATTACAAATTACTTTATCAACTCTTATCTTTGAATGAGAGATAAGACAATCCTCCTTGAAGATGAGACCATACATATTAGCAAAGAGTACAAAGAATAAAATACATTATCATTAAATGGGTCTCCTTTTTTTTTTTAATCTTTCAAGTATCTAGAGTACACTGAAGTGGTATTCGAAACAGCACTGATTAAATGAAGAAGTGATTAGAAACTAACAGAACACAGTTGTGGAGAGACAAGGTAGAGTATAAGTAGGTTTTTTACATGCTTTCAGTGAGATTAAAAGAAGTAATTTACAACACTGTAGTGCTATTGTTAAAAAGGGCAAGACCATTACTGGCCTGTGTATAAAGAATAAGAATAATGAAATCACTTTCCTATTGAATATGGGTATCCTTCTTTGGGAAATTTAGATAAACCAGAAGTCATTGGAATAATTAGACAATTGGCAAACAGTATGGCCTGTTTATTCTCTCTGAGTCATCAGGGAGATAGAAAACTTCATGGAGGTTGGAGGAGAGAATAGATTAAAGTATAAGATACTACAAAATGAGTCCATAGGTCAAATGTGGAGGACAGTCTACCATGCAACAGACATCAATCAGCAGGAGATGGCAGCTCTGGGCCTTCAGAATTCTTAACACACAATTTTTTTTTTTAAATTTGAGAGTGTAATCTCAGAGATTAAAGTTAAATCTTGGAAAACACCTAGAACCTGAAAAATTATTCCTTCTTCCATTCTTTATTTTTTAAAAAATGTGCTTTCACTGAACACAGTGGTGCATGCTTACAATTCCAGTTACTCCAGAGGCTAAGGCAGGAGAATGGTAAATTTGAGGCCAGCCTGGGCAACCTAGAGAAACACTATCTCAAAGTAAATTTTGAAAAACTGGAGTTGTAACTCCCTGGTAAAAAGTCCCTGGGTTCAATCCCCAGTACCACAAAAATAAATAAATATATAAATAAAGAAAACCCTAACAGTAGAATAAGACAGACATTATTACCCTATATACATGTATGATACACTACTGTTGTGACTCTGCACCATGTACAGCCAGAGGAATGAGAAGTTGTGCTCCTTTTGTGTACAATGTGTCAAAATGTATTCTACTGTACAATAAATTAATAAATAAACAAAAATTAAAAAAAGAAAACTCTCTACCATTCAAATGACTATTTTTCTTCAAAGTCATCTCCCAACAAAGTATTATTCTTATAACAATTTTGTTCTAAGAATTTTGAAAACCTAACTTTTAGAGTCCATTTTACACATATTTCCACCCATTCAGGAAATCAGTCACCTTAGTTTTGCTATCATAGCTCATCTGTAATAACTCAAATTCTACTGCTCTCCCATTATATGAAAATTAATATTCTTTACTCAGAATAATTATGCCTCCTCATTTCACTGACAGAGCCATGTCATTAAATTGAAGAATTAGAAAAGAAAAAAAGTCATGGTTAAAACTACTAACTTCAATACAGACACAGTCCTTACAATTTTATATCATAATGTGTTAAATAGACTACTGAGTCACCATGAACCAACTCACTCATCCACGCCTATTTTGCTGTTGATTTGGTTACATGAGATTACATAGCATCACCAGAAAAATATTTAGGAAGAAAAGTTGCCCACACGGTCCAACAGAAATGTTACAAGCTAGTTAATATATTTTGGTCTTCAATTGCTGTTTTAACCTACTTCAATACTAATACAAAGTGTGCAGCCAGTTTGGGGCTATTACTCTTGGCATAATTTACAATTCAAAGAACAGCATTGATCCTTTGTTAGGGAAGGCAAGAGTTTGAGGATCAAAACTCCATCACTTGGGTAATCTCCAAGCTAAAAAATGCCTTTAATTTTTGTCCTTTAAAAATGTTTAAATGCCGGGCACAATGTTGTATGCCTGTTATCCCAGTGACTCCGGAGGCTGAGACAAGAGGATTATAAGTTCAAGGCCAGCCTGGGCAACAGCAAGACCCTGTGTCCTGACAAAAAAATAATAAAATGGCTGGGTTGTAGCACAGTGAGAGAGTGCTTGCCTAACACTCTGGATTCAATTCCCAGTATCTCACAGATAGAAATGTCATTAAAATATTGACTGATGGAGTGATGCGGCAGGTTTTTTCAAAGATAAAAACAACTTGGTTTATAATATGTGAAGAATAAAGACATAATTTCTGTCTCACAAACATTTATGAAGTAAAATGGCAGCACTTAGTACAATAAGCTCCTTGGAAAGCTTCCTGCATTACTGAAATTATTGTTTTTAATTAAGACACCTTGCCTTGGAAGGGATGGTGGCAAAAGTGACGAAAACACATTTGTAGACTAATGACACTGAGTACCTGACCACCATGTGCTTTAATAATAACATAAAGAGTGTCCCTACCTAGAGGTACTTTACCACGATCCGGTTGGAATTAATGTAGTCTTCAATTCAAGTCTGTAAGCAAACATTGCCAACCATGTTTGAAAGATGAGTAGATGGAAGTTCAGGGAGGTTTGTCACTTAGTTTTGGTGTGTAACTTCTTGTCTCTAAGAAGTGGTAGAACCAAAATTTAAACCTAAGTCCAACTCCAAAATTGACAGTCTTGTTGACTATTTCTGAGAGTTTCAATTTCATTTGTCCCAGTTGCTGAAGTTTTACTAAGAAAAATCTTCATTTCTGGGAGTTGAAATGCATAAACTATTGTGTATGACAGCACTTTTGAGAGCCAGAATCACAATTTAAACACCATTTGAACCTGAGCTTAAACTCCATGCCCAATTTCTCATTTCAAAAATGACTAAATAAATTTCTTTCTCTTCCAGATTATCACCAGAATGGCATATGATATGTCTAGAATCTACCATCCAGTCCCAAATGGCTAGAGGACAAAAACTGCTTTTGTGTTGTTTCTTAGTAAAAGCTAAAATGCCAAAAATCACTGAAGAAATTTTCTCGGGTGAGATTTTCAGCTCAATTTTATTCTCCCTCAAGGTTCAAACAAACTTCAGATAATCATCATGAACTTGGTGATGAACCAAACTCAGATTCAGACTGTGGCTTCTCAGAGGGTCAGCCCTTCCATTTAGAATAAGGCACAGCTTAAAATGACGAGCCAAATGGGGTCAGATGTTCAATACTTGGCAAAAGCCTCAGCTGTCGTATTGAACAATGGTTGACAAGATGGCAGGCTTTAAAATAAATCCCCCGTAAAGGCTATTGATATCATTCTCCCCTTCCCTTCTGTCTCCTATCCAACCTTGCTGCTTTCTAGAGGACCTGCCAATGATGCACAGCACTTGCTAGAAACAGCAAGAGCTGCACAACATGCTCATATTTATTCCAGCAAGAGGAGCCAGTCCTGGGCACACACAGAAGGGGACTTTCTTGATTCCCCTGCACAAGATAAAGCACAGTGACATGCATCTGTCCAAGCAATCAGAAGGCAGCTAAAGCTACCAAGGTCCTCATTTGCCAGCAGTTAACCTTTTCCAGACAGTGATATTGAATAAAGTGAGTGCCAAGCACCATGAGTTCTTCTCCTAAACAATGCAATGTGGCAAATGCTTTGAGAACATTGACCAATTTCAGTTAGGCAACATTAGTGTATTTTTCTGGAAAAGAAGAAACTGGCTGCCAACTTTAAGTTAAAAATCATTTAAGGGTCAGAAATATGATTGATTAATTATTAGATAGTGCCATCTGTCTATAAGAAACCATCTTGGATTGCTGCAAGTACAGCCTAAAAGTTTAGCTCAAATTGTGACTCCACTGAGGCTCTGAATTTCATGACTATGCTGGTTAATTTTATGTGTTACTTTGACTGGTATTTGGTTAAGCAATATTTCTAAATGTGTCTGAGAGGGTGTTTTTCAGAAGATATTAACATTTAAACTGGGGAACTTAGTGAAGTTGATGGGCCTTTTCAGTATGGTGGGTACCATGTGATCCATCGAAAGCCCCACAAAACAACAGAAAGATGGAAGGAAGTTGGATTCAGCCACTCCCTGACTACTTGAGCTGACAGACGAATCTTCCCCTGCCCTTGGCACCTCTGCAGACTTGGACTGGAATCTATACCATCAGCTCTCTGGCTCTCATACCTTTGAACTACACCATCAACTTTCCTGGGTCTCCAAATTGCAGAAGGCAGATCTCGGGAGTTCATGAGACTTTTCAGTCTCCATAATCATGTGAGTCCCAATTGTGTATGTGTGTGTCCATATATATGCATATATGCAAACATATACATGCATAAGATATAGATACATATGTATTTACACATATATGTATCTATATCCTATACATATGTCTATATGTGCAATGATCTTTCAATATGTATGTGACATAATCAATTACATATTGAGAGATATACATGCTATGAGGAAAATTAACTTTTTGATACATTAATCATTTGTTCTAAAATAGTTTATCTTCCCATAGATATGCTATAGAAGAAGAGTACAATGTCAAGAAGGAAACCTTGATATTAAGCTGAGGTTGTTATAAATGCCTTTGAACTCTATGTAACATATAACTGGCAGTCCATGGATGTTTTATTTATAAGATTCTGAAGTTGGTATATATGTATTTCAGTAAGATTATAGGGGTGGCCTAGGCTGCCAAGATACCCAGTTTTTATGGTGTGTACAATTATTCCCCAAAGGACCAGATGTAAAATCTTGGTCCCAAGGGTGGCAGTATTGGGAGGTAGGAGCTTGTGGGAGATCCTTAGGTCATTGGTGGTGTAGTCATGAAAAAGATTGTAGGACCCCATTCATCCCCGCTTTCTCTCTAGAGGCTCATGAGATGAGCACTGTCCCTGATATGCTCTCCTGCCAATGTTTGCTGCCCTTGCCATAAGCCCAGACAAATGGGACTGCAAAATCTTAAACCAGAATCTCTAGAACTGTAAAGCAAAATAAACCTCTTTTTACTTCATAAATTGCTTGTGTCAAGTATTTCATTACAGTGGTGTGAAGCTGGCTGATACGCCCATGAGTGGCTTTCTTATAAGCCAATGTTGAAAACTACCAAAAGGATCCAAAAAAGCTTTGAGAAAACCTGTCTTAGAATCATCCTATCTTTAGGCTAATTATCTTTTTAGTGCTCTCAGAATATTAAAGCCATAGACAACCAAAAGACCCTAAGAAGGGTCTTGAAGGGACCCTAAGATGATCTGATTCAGTCATTTATAGGATCATGATGTTTCCCTTGGAGACAAGCTCAATGTTGACATAAAGGACAGCAGCTGGTGGCCCACTCCAGCTTGGCCAAAGCAGTGCCTGTCACAATTCACTCTACCGCTCTTCTATGTAGGGTTTCTCATGGAAAATAAAGTTGCACTTGTAAAAGGAAAATTAGAAACCTTGGATCTTGACATTTTATAGGTAAATATACTGAAGTGGAGTAAGGTGAACCAGTAAGTTCAGTGTCACCCATCAGGTTAAAGACCAGGTCAAAATGCATCTGAGTCTTCCCTCTCTCTGATGTACAATGGGCCAAATCCTTTCAGAGGACAAGAAATCTGCTCATGTTGTTGTTCCTCCTGTCAGCATCATTTAATCTCTCTTTTTTCCTGAATGTTCTACTCATTTTCCCAGCACAAATTCATTGAGTTCCTTGGAAATCCCAGTAAATTTCATCCATTTAACAAGAAAGTTGATAAAAGCTTGAAGGAAGAAACAAAGAGGGAGCATGAAGGAGAAACCAAGGCGAGGGTGCAACATTCACTTATTTCAGGACCTCATCATTATTGTCACTGGGATTATGTCAGCATCGGTCATCACTGCCATAATCATCCCTTTGATTCACAACACATTCTCTGATGCTTGAGCGTGGGTACTGCCTCATGTCACTGTGGCCTACTGAGTACCTTACTAAGCTCAGTACTATGAAAATCAAGGATTTGCACAGCTTGGCACTTTGACCTACGCTGTTTTATAATGGTGCTCAAGAGCCTTATTGTAAACAATTTTCTCTTACAAAATAGATTTTTAAATTTTTGAAATTATGTGTTATGTGTCTTTTTAAATTTCTCAGGTTTCTAACAAAGAGACACATTTATGGCAAACAATCTGCAAATCCCTGGTTAGCAAAACTAGAAAGAAAATACCCTTAATGACAGTGCCATTGGCCAGAAGAAAGGAACAGAGCCTGGAGATCAGCAGCAGACTCTGAGGCTCCTGCAGCTTTGATGCTCATGATCCTGCACTCTTCCAGAAACCCTGGATGCCTTTTGTTTCAGATATCATGCTCTTTTCTTAACTCTTTGAAACTTCCTTCTAAGTGCCATATTATAGTTTGGCTGACCCTCCATGTATTTTCATACATCTGCATATTTGCTCATGATATTCATTTCCTTCTTCCTCTCTGAACCTCCTATTTTCCAAGATCAGGATAAATACCACTTTCTTTCTAAAGTCTCTGATCATCCAGGTTGTAATTTTTTGTTTCCTTCTAATTTCTTTTATTAAAATACATATTTAGGGGCTGGGGCTGGGGCTCAGTGGTAGAGCGCTTGCCTCGCATGCGTGAGTCACTGGGTTCGATCCTCAGCACCACATAAAAATAAATAAAATAAAGATATTGTGTCCATCTACAACTAAAAAATATTTTAAAAAATACATATTTAATTGTTCAAGTAGATACTGTATTAACGTGGTTCAAAATCCCAAAGTACAATTAGGCATGGGGTGAAAATCTCTTTTGCTCTTTTTTAATGCTACCCAGTTTCTCTACCCATCATTTTTTTTGGGGGGGGGTGTATATTTATGTCTCCAAAGATACTTAGAAATAAATAAGCAAAGACAAGATATTTTTGTCTCTGGTTTTACACAAATGGTAGGTATGAAGCATGTTCTGCACATTACCAGTTTTCACTTAATGATGTATTCTGGAGGGAGGTGTTTTCATATGAGTTCATAGAGAACAGTTCATTCTCCTGTAGCTATGAAGTGTTTTCCTGCAGAATTACAGTTCTAATCACTCTTCTATGAACAGAACTTAAATGGTTTCTTTAATTTTTGCTATTATAAGTAATAATGGAATTAATAGTTCTGTGCATGTCATTTGGAATATTCATACTAGGATACTTACAGAATAAATTGGCATTCTTCTATCAGAGATAAATTTGGAATTTTTTAAAAATATTTTCAGATGTCCTTCATGTTTATATTTCTGCCAGCAATATTTGCTGGGCTCCCACATTCTTGATAGCAGTGTTATCAAATTTAATTATATTTGTTAATCTTGAGAGGTAAGAATTGTTTTATGTTTTTGCATGTTTTATTTCCATTCATTCTACTATGATTAATGTTGAACCCTTTTTCATATTTTTAAGGTTTATGTGAGCTGGGCGAGGTGGCACCATGCCTGTAATCCCAGTGGCTCAGGAGACTGAGGCAGGAGAATTGGGAGTTCAAAGCCAGGCTCAACAAAAGCAAGGCATTAAGCAACTCAGTGAGACCCTCTCTCTAAATAAAATACAAAATAGGGCTGAGGCCCCTGAGTTCAATCCCTGGTACTAAATAAATAAATAAATAAATATTTTTAAAAGTCATGTATATTTTCATTTTTAAAATGAACTATCTTTTTATATCATTTTCACATTTTCCCCTTGGTAATGAGTCCCATTCATTTATATGCTCTTTACATATTAGAAAAATTAGAATTTTTGTTTATGTTGAGAACTAAGATTTTCCATTGCTTTTTGATTTTTGACTCTGCTTATAATAAAGGTCCCCTAGAACTTTCTGTAACAAATAGTACTTTAAGAGAAGAAAAAAACAATTGAAACTTATTAACATGTATATTTCCTTATGTGCATTGGAGTCATCCAGGAAATGAGTAATTCTCTAGACTAGATCTCAAAGAAAACATCTAAACTTCAGGCTTAACTACCATTGTTCCTTGAAACAAAGGAAGAAGGCTATAGGGAAAAGCTAGTTAAGATGAGATGACCAGGAAAAGCACAATGCAGGTAAGGTTTTACACAGGTAAGTTTTTACCTTCAATGCAGGTAAGGTTTTACACAGATTAAAATCAATTCCCTCTACATTTAGTCTCCCCTCTCCCTCTCCACGGACACCTACACAAATGGAAATTTTCTTTTCTTATGTGAGTTTCTCTTACAGATGGGCAATTTTCAGAATTACTGTGTCTGCAGTCTCTCAGGATAACCACTTCAAAATAATTAATATAGTACAGAGGCAGAGTTGAGGGTGGCATGTTCTGGTCTTCTACAGTCATACTTTGAGGTGATGTGTTGAGTCCTATCACAGCATCCAAACTCTTTATTTATTATGGAACTCATCACATTAGGTCACAATTGCTTCTGAATTTACTACTAGATTCTGAGGATCTCAAGAACAGATACTTTTTATTTTTCCTGAATGTTAAGACAGGTGTTAAAATGCTAAGTATTTAAACATCAGCAACATTATCTTTGATTACCAATGTTTGCTTATTTCATTGTTTTCTTTTGAACTTAAAGTGGTAATATACTGGAACAATTAAGCTTGTGTTAGCTACTATCTAAATTTTGGTAATGTTCCTACTGTTCTATAGGAGCTCAGAAAACAATATTGCAAAGGCTGTTGCTTTGGCATACCATAAGCTTGGAGCTAAACCAGAACCAAGGTCTCCTTGACCGACAACTGCCCTCAGGTCCCTCGCCCGTCTTTCCCCCAAAGTACAGGGTGGAGTTTTCTTTAAATGCCCCCCATCTGACTAAATACCACACATCTCCTCCCTTCACCCTCCCATAACCAGTCACCACCTGCTTCTTCCAGAAATCTCAAATCCTTATTCTTTTCTATAGTTTATGACTCTAGATGAACTTAACCATTTGGACTTTCTTTGAATCTTCTATTTTATCAGACTCCCATGTATATGCATATAATAAACTTGTATGTCTTTTCTCCCATTAATCTGTCTACTATCTGTTTGTTCCAAAGACTAAAATGATCCAAACTTCAGAGAACAGAGAATGGAGGAAAAGTTTTAACTTCTCTACAGCTCCTTTTCCCAATTCTGCTGATATGGAACGGAAATATTCTATAGAAGACTAGAAGGTGTATCTTCATTTTTAAAATGAATTATCTTTGTATGGCATTTTCACATTTTCCACCCCAAAATATGATAGCAGGAGACCTGAGTTGGTCACTCCAAAATATACCCTTTTGGCATAAAGATTACTTTGAGAAACTGCAGATAGTGAGACACTCTGAAAATAGAGAAAGATTTTGTGAGAAAGATTTACCTCTATAGAGGACGTCTCCAATTGTAAAAGTATCTCTCTTTGTCCCAGGAAAGAAAGAAGACTCTCCTAAATTATGAGAAGATGCTGATTGAAATCTTCAAAACAAACCTTACTCTTGTACTTACCGTAATTTCTCTGTTCATCTCTCTTTTAGTAGTCCCTCAAACCCTTCTTGTTTTGTTTCAACAAGTTGAAATGCAGTAAGATTTCCTCATGTCCCTGGGCATCTCCCATAAATACATGAGCAATACATATGAATGGACTTCTGCTTACTTTCCTCTGGCTAACTTATCTTTTGTTACAGGCATCTTGGCCAAGAATTGAGAAAAAGTAGAGAGAGAAAATGTATTTTCCTCCTATATAACAAGCAGAAATTATTTAGCAGATCGTTTTTTATTTGAAGTACAATTTCTGAAATGTCAGCAAGACAAGACTGTGAGTGTGTGTGTGTGTGTGTGCGCACACACACTCAAGAGTATGTCTTCAAGAGCATGGGGTACTCATAGAGGCAAGCTCACATGACTCCTTAAGGATAAGTTTCTTTTTTAATCTACAAAATAAATAAGTGCCAGAGCAAAGCCTCCTAGCACATACTTGAGATTTTGTGTCAAGATCACGAATACGTGAAAGCTATTTAGAAATAATAGCTTTGAAGTAAATCAATGGAAAATTGGAAGAAATAAGAGTCCTGCTCTTCAATAAATCCAACAACAGTCAGTATTACTTCTGTGTTTCCTTTTTAACATTTCATGCATACAAAGTTTAGGATAACTTTTAATGAGGAAAAATAGTAAGACTTTAGTTTTCTAGAACATTAGCGACTTGCTCTCTCGCTGCTGCTTCTCAAGTGTTTCTGCTTTTGAAGGAAAACACAGTCACTCCTCAGCTCATCTTTAAAGCAAAGGTTGATCTATACCTTGCCAGCAGGGTGACTGGGAAGGGGTGGAAGTCCACATTTTGTGTTCATCTGGAATTTTCTCTTTGGTTCAATCTTGAAGAGAAGCCAAGATGGCTTCTTGCTTTGGTTTTGAGGTCTCTACGGACATGCATCTAACATAGGAGCATAAGAGCAATTGACCATGACTCACCTCCATTTTTTTTTTAGTCACTGATGATTGCACAAAAAGTAAACAGTTTTCTTACAGTGCTCAATAGCCTCAAATGTGCCAGGGCAAGGACTGCTTTTCAAGAAAATGAAATAAAACATATGGAATAAAACTAAGAACTCTTGTCAGAATTATTCCACTGTGAAATTAGTTACATTCCACAAGAAAATATAATCATGCCAGGGGTTTCTTTTTTCAGTGACTCTCACATAAACTGCAACAGGAAAAAAAAATCTAGTGTTCAGCATCATAAGCTGTCAGTGCCATTGGCTACCTAAACCCATTCATATTTGATGATTTTCAGCCCAGTGCAATTTCTATACAGCCCTGGTGTATATTTCCTTGGTTCATTGAATAAAACATTCACATCAGTCTGTGATAGTATTGCCGTTGTCCCTGTTATAATTAACACAGCAACAGATTAAAAAAATACAACTTAAAATAAGTGGTGTAAAATTCACTTCCAAACAGAATACACATAAAAAAAGATTATCCAGCAGAGAGCTGCCAAATGTACTGTAAACTGGAAGAGTTTCAACATCCTTTAAACACTCAGCTAGAAGCTAACTGAACCACATCTCTGCTGTCAACAGAGCATGAAACTCCAAGACTTCTGCAGTTTCCATCTAGTCTCTGCCAGATAAAACTAAAGACTTCCATGAGGTGAATACATATTTTTAATTTTAATGGCATTGTCCATTTCTTTTTGATAAGCAATGTGTGTCCCTCTTGAGAACCTCCACCTCTTTTATGAATGAGACATTCTGAAAACTGCATTATCCTTCTCTTCTCCACAAAGCCCTTCTTAGATGCATAAAGTTGTGACTGGTACCCTACAAAGGACACATAGTAGGTCTCATCCTTTTTCCTAGAACGCATGAGAGAAAACACACAGATACAGAGTTGCTAAAGATGAAGCTGAGTGTCTCAAAGTCCTCCATTGAAAATCCATTTCTTATCAACTCAAATTTTCAGAAAACTGGCAGTGAAAGACCTATACAGTGTAAACCTAGATTGTCCTTCCAGTCTGTTTTTACCAATCTCCTAAATGTGTCTCATATTCCTAGCAAACCAAACTGCCTGGTTGGTCCCTGTGTCACTTGGGCTTTCCTTCTGTCTGATCCTGCTCTTTGGATAGCAGAGCGTCAGGGCTCTGGATGTAACTAGTCTGGAATATTGGATGTTAGATGCCTGGCTCAGAGGGAAGGCAGGCAGGGAGGGGAGTGGAGGAGAGGTGCCCCTTGTAATGGACAGCAGGTTGGGACTGAGGGAGTGATCTGCATAAGAGCGTTTCTCAGATGGCTGATGAGAAAAGTGGTGTAGCCCATATGAAGAAGTTGGCCATTTGAATGCTGAAGAAATAAAATTTCTAGAATAAAATCAGGAAGACAGATAGGGCAGGAGACATGTTTCACAATGTAAGGTCTGAGATGTGGTCTGAGGCTGTGTGAATGAGATGAGATGAAAAGACTTTCCCTAGAGTGACTGCTTCTCTGGTGACTGAGAACAAGTGCTCAAGGATGTGAAAGGAACTGAATGCCACTTGGGTGCTTATAATCATGACATTCTTCATGCATTGAATACCTTCCGCCTCCCTGTCAAATTGTATCAGTTCTTCTAGACCCATCTCAAATGTCACCTCTTCTATGAAGCCTTTTACTATCCCTTCAAAGGAGGCCATCCTAACTCTTCTGCACTCCATCAGACATTGCTGGTACTTCTAGAGGACCTTCTTACTGGAATGTGTATTACAGTTTGGTTTACTTGTCTCATGCTTTTACTATATTATTTGCACTGTAAATTATAGATTTGTTCTCAATCACTGTAGCAACTATGTGCCATGTCACATAACTGTTACTCAATAAATATTGTTAACATTATTTAAACTAACATCCAGAGAGAAATCAAATATTTGCATGATCTATGGAATAATAAAAGGGTATCAAGTTTCAAATATATCTATGGACCCTCTCACAGCTGGTCAATATTGTTGACATTCCTTCAATATATTTTATAAAGAGAAGAAGATCTGTTCAGCTTAAATTGAATATTGACTTACAATTTCCTATGGACTTATTTTTTTTCAATTGTTTGGCACAACCAAGAGACCATCTCATCCCACCTAAATATCCGATACCAAAAATAATTTAGCTTGTGCAATGATTAAAATGTAGTTTGTTTCCACATTTAATTTAGCTATTTTATCATTTTGTTAAGTATGTCATTTTGGAAGCATACACTGGAAATATGTATTTCTTATAAGCTTACTGTAGGATATGCAGAAAATACTTCAGCATTAGAAATAAAATTCTTGAATGTTCTGTGTATTAGCTACTAGGAAAATTGAAGTTTTCAGCAAAGGCTATCGGCATTATAAAATGCGTCCTATGATTAAATGTTACTCCTTAATTTTTTTCATTTTTTCTACTTATTTTCTCTTTCTCCAATTTCTTACTTGAAAAAATTTTAACAATTCATGCATAAATAAAAAACACAGAAAATTAAAATGGTCTACATCAACTTATACTTCATTATCTTAAAGTTAAATGTTACATGTGTGTGTAATATTATTAAATGACAAAGAAATGACCATTTTTGATACATTTTCTTGAAAGTAAAATGATTTTAAAACTAGCTGAAGGATTCAGGAAAGATCTATCAACCCCATATTTGTTCCTAACACTCAGCCAAGACATTTATTCACCTTTGGCCCTTACTTTCTCCTCCGAAAGGTAAGATAAATAAAACTCTCACCTGCCCATCTGCATCATTTTTATAATTCCACATAAAACATACAGACGAGAAAGCTTGGCTTTCAAAATATCTTTTATTATTTACAGAGCTGGAAGAGTATTAAAAATGCAGAGTGCTCATATTCATTAAGGGTGTTGCTCTCCAAGGCTGCGGGAATGCATCAAGAAAATAAACCATCAATGTGACACAGTGTTGACCATTTGGCTCTCCAAAGACCCTTGAGTACTGTGCTTTTAAAATGTATAGTAGTTTTCACTCACATAAAATGCAAGTTTAGAATTTGAAGCTGAATAAAAACTAAATCATTGTAAAGGGAATGAATATCTCTCCTAATTTTCCTTTTTGTTTCCATAGTTTTTTATTCTTAATGTGTTATGAGATACATACACATACACACATACTTGTATATATATACATAGAAGTGCATATATGTTTTTAATTTGCATGTATATTTTTATTTCTAATGAGAACATACAAAAAATTCATGTTTTAATTGAATAGAAGCTTTGAAAGGCTTATGCAAAATGTGAAATCTGACAAACACGAGGTCTATCTTTGTTTTAGCTTCAATAGGCCTGTCTATGCAGCTTTTTAAGAACTGGTTATTTAAGTGTGTGGCAGTGAGCAAACGTTATTGCTGACTCAGAAGAGGGCTCTTGCTGTGTGGGCAGAGCATATCGAAGCTATTTGTGCAGGAAGAGTATGTCACTTAAATTAATGTGGGAGACTCGCCTCGTAAGTCATCCCACCATTCTGCTCCACCACCCTGCTGGAAAGTGTAGGGGTCAATATTCTACTCATTTAGAACATACAAGGCCTGTTCATCTACGATGGCGCTGATCTCCCTTCATGTGACTGGGATACAATATGACTCAGGATAAAAACTTACTTAGGAAACCAGTATTCAAGACAACCATTAAACTTGAACACATATTCCAAAATCCTGCATATCATCCTCTGCTATTGAATGCCATGAATTAGCCTAGTATGCAGACCAGGGAGTCAGCTGCAGATTCAGACTTGAGCATTGTTAAATAGGCCTCTTATCCCAACACAATAAATTGTTTACTTCCTTATGTTTACATTGAAGTTCTGATTTTCCCCCGAAGATCCTTCCAAAAGATGATACTTCTTTGCTCAATTAGATTTAAGAAGAAAGTGAGGGCAGTAGATGGAGGATACCAGAAAGATAAGGAAATACTGAATATGTCCAAAACAAACTGCAAGTGGTCAATATTTCGTTTCTGGTTCCCTGTATGTAAAGGTAATAACATTGCATGTACCAAGAGTAAGGAGTAAAGAACTATTTCTGAATATTTTCATTGGGAACTAATTTATAGGAATTATGACTGGTCATAAAACAAAAATGAATGAACAAATGAATTTTTCCTATCCCTGTGGGTTAATTTCCAATGGTAAAAGTAAGCATATTCTTAGTACTACTTTGTTCCTATAGTTACACAAAGTGTTGTACTTCAGTTTTCTTGCCCAAGAAATCAGCTCATTCAGTTGTTCCATCCGGGGTCCTGGACTCTATTGAAAAGCCAATGAAGTGACCAACAGTGGACCACTCTGATATCTTCATTTTCTTTTTCACTATTTGGGGTTCACAGTTTTTGACTTGGGTTCATTTTGATCTTGCTAGATATTAAATTTAAATATTAACTAAATAGTCAAGTACTGAATAACAACATTTCAGTCAAGGCTGACTGCATATATAACAGGGGACCCATAAAATTATAATGGGGCTGAAAAATTCCCATTACCTAATAACATATCCATCATAATGTTGAAACCCCTGACTCATGTGTTTGTGGAGATGCTGGCCCCCAAAACCCAGAGTGTCAGAAAATGACAACATGTACAATTATGTACAGTACATAATCCTTGATACTGGTTCGCATGTTTACTATACTATACTATTTATTGTTATTTTAGGAGAAAAACTCCTTCTTCTTTGTTTTTTAAAAAAGTTAATCATAAAATGGTGAGAGATAAGTTCTTCGGGAGGGATTCCAAAAGAGGTAGCAGCCTCATGTACATTATTGCTCTAAAGACCTTCCAGTGGACAAGACATGTATGGAGGCAAAAGGTAGTGATATTAATGTAAGTACAGTAAGTACAGGCTAGTGTGTGTGTTTGTGTCTTAGTTTTTAACAACAACTACAACATAGTAAAACAAGTAAGAAAATTTTGAAAATTAAAAATTCACCAAATAGAAAGACTAAAGGAAAAAAGTTTAAAGAAAAAAATTTTGTACAGCTATACGATGTGTTTGTGTTTGAAGACAAACTTTATTTATAAGTCAGAAAATTAAAAAGAAAGTCTAAAAAACTAAATTTATTTTTTATAAACTAAAAAAGTTGCCAGAGTCTAAGGTTAATTTATCATTGAAGAAAAAAAATGGCTTTTGGTTAATTTAGTGTAGCCTAAGTGTTTATAAGGTCTACAGTGGTGTACAGTCCTGTCCCCGGCATTCATATTCACATACCATTCATTCACCTCCCAATCATGCAACCTCCATTTGTGGTAAATGCCCTAAACAGCTATTCCATTTTTTTACCTTTTATGTAGTATTTTTGCTGTGCCGTTCTATGTCTAGATACGTTCAGATGCACAAATTCTAAGCACTATGTTACAATTGCTTTTATTATTTAGCATGGTAACCTGCTGTACAGGTTTGCAGCCCAGAAGCAATGGACTTTTTGTACAGATGAGGTGTGCAGGAAGTTGCAACATCTAACTTGGAATAAGTACACTCTATGATGTTTGCAGTCATGAACTCACCTAAGGACACATTCCATAGAATGTATCTCCTTCCTTAAGCAACATCTGACTATATCTCTTGCTGGTTAAAATTGTTAAGAATTATAAATGCTGGGGAGATGGCAGAAAAAGGCAAGAAGCTGGAGTAATATTCTCAACTGGTGCAATGAGATTATACCACCTGGGGTGACCCTTTCCTTGTCCTCCGCAGGACTCCATGCACATTCAACCTCTTCTGCTGAAGGCTTTGTTTCAAAACAAAACCACTTACTTCTCTAATAACCTTCTTTCAGATTATTTTGTAAATACTTATTGAGTACCAATTATGCATAAAGCACTGTGATAGATTTTTATTACGAAAGTATTAAAATAATCTGATTCATGTTTTCAAGGAGGTTAGATCTGCTATGAAAGTAACTCACTATGAAAGCAATACAGTTGAATGAAAACTACTACAACTGGTGGCAGATAAGTGCAACAGAAGAGAAAAATGCATCTAAGAAGATGTGGGATAGAAAGGTTAAGCAGCAGGAGAAACAGGGAAGACTTTATGAAAGAGGTGGCTCTGGAAAGAAATCTTAAAAATCATGATTGCACCCACTTCTGGATATATATCCAAAGGAGCTGAAATGAATATGTCAAAGAGTCATCTGTATTCCCATGTTTATTATTCACAGCAGCCAAGATAGGCAAGCAACCTAAGTTTCCATCAATAGATGGATGGATAAAGAAAATGTGGTGTATATATATACTCAGTGGAATACTATTCAGTCTTTCGACTCAATCGTCAATAGGAGATTCATTCATTTGCAACAATAGAGATGGATATGGAGAACAATGTGCAGTGTGAAATAAGACAGGGGCAAAAAGACGAATGTTACATGATCTCATTTACATACGGCATCTAAAAACTTCAGTCTTGTGGAAATGGAGAGTAGGGAGGAGGCTACCAGAGACGGGTCTGGAGAGCAATGGGAAAGAAACGATTTGATCAAGTTAGACTGAGAGGATACATTTTAGTGATCTCTTGCACTGCATGTTGACCACAGATAATGATGTGTAGTATATTTGGAAACTGCTAAAAGAATAGACTTTTAATGTACTCACGGTAAAAAGTAAATGATAGGTGGTGAGATGATGGGTATGGTATTTGATCTTTACGTTATTTAAGCTCTCTATAGTGTGTACATAGATCAAAACTTCATGTCATAGTCCATAAATATATGTATTCTTTATCAATTTAAAAATAAAAAGAATTTTTAAAATTGTGATTGAAAAATATGATGTGAATTTGACATGTGAGATCAATGAATCACTGCCTTTGCCTCACCAACTAAGGAGACAACGATAAAATTGGGGGTTCATATTTCCATCCCATGCTCTTTCAGCTGATTTGTGTTTTCATGCCATGCACTGTGAGCTGGTTGGCTAGAATCTCTGTCACCAGGCATCCATCATCCCTGCTCTTCTTTCATTTCTTTATGAAAAATGACTCAATTTCAGTGAACATTTTTTCTCACAGGTTTATATTTCCCCATCATTTTATCACCTTTTAGTCTCTTCCATGACCATTACTAAGTTCTCTAAGTTCACTGAAATGGGTGCTCGGACCTGGGGGAAATCAGAGTTGGTTTCTCTTCCCCTCTATGACATCTAGCTGAAATGAACATTAAGAAAATTTATGAGACAAGTAAGCAGAGTGGACCTCACAAGTCCACCTGAAAAGACCAAGAGGAACCCTGTTTTCAGCTTGTTGAGAAAATGCTGCCATCGATGAAAGAGAGGGGACTCTGGCCACAGGGTGTCCCTCCCACATTTCGTCCCTTGTGCTTATACAAATGATCCAATTCCCCCAGAAATTCCGATAATGTATTATATGCCATAAAAGAAATTAGGCAATTTGAAGAAGGACAGTCACCTGGATTGAGGTTATACCCAGGACCTTGTCAATTATCTCCCTTCAGATACAACAGAGAGACTGATTTAATTGCCAAGTGCCAACAGGGATGTGTAGAAGTGGAGGCATACCATAGGCTAAAGAACACGGGTGTCTGGGGATTTTTAGCAACAGAAAGGAGAAGAAATCAAGCAGTGCACAAATGTGGCTATCGGGAGTAGAGATGCCTCTGTGTGTTCAGCATACACTCATCGCCTTCTCCCTCTTGGCTCACTCATTCTTCAGTAGTCACTCTTTAGGAACTGATGTCATTTCACTCACTCCCATTCTATTTACATTTGCCCAAATGCGCTTTTGCTCCCAACTCTCCCTTGGCCTAAGAAACAAGATGGCTACTACCCTCCTGGAGAGTGGACTCCATCTTCAGTAGCTCATCAGAAGATTGATGTTAAGTCATTCCTACCAACCTCTTCCAGAAAGTCGGGGAAGGCCCAGCCCACCACTCAGGAGAAAGAAAGGCAATTTTCTTGTGATTTCAAGAGTATGAAAAGAAAACTCATTGCAGCACTGGCAGTAAACTGTACAAACAACAAGTTGCTCTGAAGATTGATTACACTCCCAAGTGTTCCTGTGACCATTAGTCAATGACATTAGCGACTTAATACTTTATATGTCATAAACAAAGTAGTAGTGAGAAATCAACAGGACTAACCAGTCGGACTAAATTCAGTCGTAATGTGTTCAGGTGATCTTAGAAATTCCATGAAAATGGAAGGCAAAGCAGATATTGGATGATATAGAAATCTAGGCTTTCCAATATTTATTAGGACTGATTGTAAAATTTTACAATAGACTTTGGTTCTTAATGTGTCCCAGTTTTAAAAAACTTAAAGTTTTGTTACATGAACACTTAGCCTGCAATTGCTATAATTTTTTTCCCTATCTGTATGTATTTTTGAGGAAAAAAATAGTTTTATTCCATCTCTTGCACATTATTTTTCTGCCTATTGGAATAAATCTAAGCTGAATGTTTAATCTATCCTTTAGCAAGCATTTTCAATCATTACTAAGCTGAGGTAAAGATAGCTGAATATAACATGAGAAAACAGAATGGATCAGTAAAATTACCTAAAACTTATGTCATTCTAAAACAGAGAGGTCGTCTCTGTTCCTTTGCACCCATCTTCACATAGGATGCCTAATTTCATATATGGCATATAATACATTCTTGGAATTTCTGGGGAAAATTGGGTAAAGAGGAATATTCTCATATTGGAAGGATGTGGCAAATCATATTTTGTCACCTTTCTCTTATAGCATGGTCTCTAGGGGAGCGAGAAGCCATAGACTAAGCCTTGGGAAGCAGATTTGCTAAGGTAAATGTCAATCAGGCCAGTTGCAGGATCAAAGCATTTTAAAGTGAGACTCGTGCAGCAGTTTAAGTCAAAATGTTTCTTCAAGGAGGAATAAAGTAGAACAGAAAAACACTGAGAGCGAGCTGGAATGGAATGTTCTTATGTCACATTGTGTCACATAATTGTGTCTACGCCGGCTGAATCTTGCAAACTTACTAGGTCTCAATTTATTCATGCATAAAATGAAATGGGTTGAACCCAAAAACCTTCTGTGTGTGTCAGCCCGAATTTTATTGACTAGTCCATTGCCTTTCATGTGCTAAACCAATAAACATGAGAAACAGTGATAAATCTTTAAAATTAAACTTTAATAATCATTTAATGATAATAATTGAAATAAAATTATGATGAAAATGGTGCATCTTCTTTGTCTCCTTGACCAAGGTCTGGCCACTATATAGTCTCTATGCTTTTTTTGTGCTGTTAGAACATATGTGCAACTATGTGCACAGATGCATGTGGGTACATGCACCTGCTTCAGCTGCCAGGCCTCTTGCCAAGGTATTTATAGTGACTCTGTTCTCTTAATTGGAAGTGGGTGGATACATGGCATTAAGAAACATGTTGACCATCAACTATAGTCTCTAACCTTTCTGCATTAGGCATAGTCTCTACTTCCAATCTCTTTGCTCTCACTTTAATTAAACCTCCCCAATACACCAAACAAATGCACAATTTCTGCAGACCTACATTATCTATTCTTTACCCTGAAGAACTTAAGGTTTTGAATGCTGCTTCTTACTAAAATGAGTTCTTTATTCTATAAGTAAGAAAAAGGAATTAAGGAAAAAGAAAAAATGTTTCTAGGCAGTTCTCACTGTAAGGCCACTTCTGAAACTGCCCAAGGAAAGGAAGGAGACAGAAAAAAAGTGATTATCAGTTGGAATTCCAAGAATTGCCTTTGAGATCTCTATACATTTTAAAATCCAATTTTTTCTCTACTAGGAAAAATTAGTATGAAATGCAAAAAATAGTAGAAAACTGAAAAAATAGGTATGAAGGAAGTACTTTGCTAATGAAAATCAGTGCAAGTATACAAACAACATGTTTAAAAATGAAACTAAAGCTGTATTTTGATTGTCAGATAGGTTTGAAATCATCATAACACAGGCACATGACCACTGGAAGAACTGAGGGACAAGATGACCATTAACTACTTTGAAAGGCACTCTGTGACCCCTGGTCCTATTATTTTCTAGTCCATTTTGAAATAGTAATGTCTTATCAAATGCTGAAATTCAAACACTTGAGTTCAAATAATTGTCAGCATTCTTCTGGGTTCGTTTTCATTCTCTCTTACGTTTTTACATCACACTTATTTCATAATGTTAAACTCAAGCCAGATGAAATCCCTTGACAAAAGAATCGAACAAGTCCAAATTGATCTCTTAAGTGGATCAATAGAAACTTAACTGAAATGGATTGGGGATTTTATCAAACTTGATGTAGTAGAACACTAATAAGATCACTTCCAATTCACACATATAGAACTAAATTTTCAGCACAAATTGATCTGATTACTAAGGATGAATGGTCACCTTTAATAATGGATTAAGGCAGTAAAGAATTCTTTTTCTATATATAAAATGCTTTAAAAAAACTCTTGAAGATTGTTTTTCAGTTTTCTTCTTATACTAAATTTTCTTTGCTTTTTACATGTTCAAGTTTGACTTTAGAATTTTTTAATTTGTATAATTTAACCTCATTTCTATTTTTTTAATCAGAATTCCTTCTGAAGGTTTTTTAAAAAGGAATTTTTTGACAGTCAGGGAACCCATGATAATACAAATCTATTGCTCCAGTAGACTGTATCTCTCAAAGCCATTTGTAAAATAATGCAAATAATAATAACACTGTTCATATGAAAAAAATGACTTTTTTGAAGTGTTGACTTTGTCCATTTTATGAATATTATGTAAAGATTCATATACATATTTCTTACAAATTCTACTAGTTATTAGAATTTAATATTACTCATAATATTTATGGATAAAAATTTGCTGATAAATCTGACAAGTTGGAGTAAAGACCTAACACACTAATGTCTAAAGACCAAGGATTATAGTTTTACTTCTCCAATAAAGAGAGTGTTAGAATGAGATGCTAAGGCTCTGGGTTATATTATCAACCTTTTGCTAGTGAATACATGTAAGTACATAACTATTCAAGACCTTTCCTTCCTAAGATCATGTTTTCTCTCTCTCTTTCTCTCTCTCTCTCTCTCAGTCTTTGACTCTAGTGACTTCATTTCTTATCTTATTTCTGTTACATAAATAGGTCCCAAAGCAGAAAGCTGTGTGCCTAAGAGAATACTCAAAACAAATAACCCCAGCTTGGAGCAAATATGTCTGATTCCTGTACTCTCTTGTGCTTATTGATGGGGTACTCTGAATTAGAAATCTTTAATTCCACTTGTGTTTCAGTAAGGGAATAACAAGATAGGACATGCAGACACCTTTGCTTATGGTTTCCTAGATGTACTTAGTCCAGAAATACGTATTCTGTCTAAGATGTTCTTCATTCTTTTAGCTCAGGTAACTCAAAGGAGTTCTAAAAGGAGCATGGGTCCAAGGTTTTAGAAACTTCTGTAGTGTCTTTTTCCATGTGTTACTTTCTCTGTTCATCTTTGCCCAGATCTGCAGAAAGCACAGATTTGGGAAATTTGTGTATCACTACAACCAACACCATCAGAAAGTCATGTTAACATCCTTCAACCTGAGAGTTAAGACAAGTAGAAATGTGGACAAGTCACAGATCTCAAATGCCTTGGAATTGTGCCCAACTTTCCTAAAGCCAGTCTCCCGCAGTTAGGCTTCATATGCTTTATGTTTTCTTATGTTGGTTTTTGAAAATAATTTTTATGACTGCAGAAGTAATAACACTCTCAGTGTGAAGTGAATATTTAAGAAATCTGGGAAACCACAAAAATAAAAGAAATGAAAACTCACATGTGAGGCCATAAACCATATACGAACCTACAGAAACCACCATTTGTGATTTAGAAAGGAACTAGCTAGAAGTTCGGGAACTGAAGGGTTAAAAAGAAGACCTTTTTTAAACTTGTAGCTCAAAGCCCAAATAATGGTCAAATGTTTGGCCTATTCAATGGAAGGAAGGCCATTTCAGAAAAAAAGCAGAAGGGAGAATATTTCAGAGATTCCAAAGAATAGCTATCTCAATTTTTATTAAGAGATAACTGGTCCTATTCTTACTCCACTCACCCATCTGGCCTGGCTCTGTGGGAAAGGATCCAAAAGGGAGAGAGAAGGTAAATACATATAGCCTTGTATCTGTGAGAAGGAGAATGCTTCAGGCTACCAAAGGTATCATCCCACTCTCGCTCAGGCACAGAAAGCCAGTTACAAGTGGGGGATAACGCATCTTTGACTTTAACACTTCTCCTGGAGTCTCATCCAAGTAAAGTACTCCCGAGATAGAAGAAATTTTAAAAGATAGGTAGAAAGGAGACAGAAAGAAGGACAAGTAAACCATAACTTCAATCTAAAAAACCTTTCCCAAAGAATCCCACACCTCTCCTTCCCAAGCCAGTTCTCTCTCAGGCATGTCACTCCCCAAATACTTTTTGTCCCAGGCCTATCACTCCCAAGTTTCTAGAAAATCTGTAACTTTCGGAGTTATGAACTCACTCACTCTGAAAAATCACCTTGTGTGCTAGTAGCCTACACAATAAAGTGTAGAGAGGTGATTTTTAAGAAATCTATAATCTAGGGTTCTTTCCAACTTTACCTACTAATTAAATAATGGAGACCACACCAGCCTAAACCACAGTAAAACACCATAAACTACCTTATGATCACAAGACTGATATCATCCCCACACACCTTCCCATGCTCATCCATCATCAAGATTTTTTTTAAAAAGAAGAGCCTGAGAATCCCCCAAAAACATCTGTCACTCTCAAGATGACCCACATTTTCTCTTCAATGTGTATTTCTTGCTTTCCTAAAAAAATGTCTATGCCTCTGGCACATCCATTTCTGTGACATTTGTCAAGAACCTCACTTGTCCTGAGTTGAGGTCCTCCCATCCAGCACCTCCTTGGACCTCCTCCAGTGACAATTCTACATCTTCCCGAGTAAGGAGTCAGAAAGTTGTGCAGGGATACAGAATTAGAACCTCTTCAAGAAGTTAAAATCATAGTATAGGATGTGACATGGGTATGAATGGGTATGGATGGTTAAAATGGAACAGTAGTAGAAAATATGAGATAGTGGATGAATGAAGAAATGAGGATAGTGGCTTAGTGTAAAATCAAATATTACTATTTCCCTTTCTGCAATGTACCTCTAGGAAGGATGTTTGCACATGTCCATTGGGAGTTGATAAGTCGCAACTTGCTTTGAACAATGAAATGTGCATGGAATGATGTGAGCTGATGCGTGGCAGAAGCTTTAAGGGTCTCTGTGTGATCTGCCATGTTTCTTTTCTCCCTGCAGTGACAAAGTTCCAAAGACAGATGGTTCCTTCACCCTGAGCACTACAGGGAATACAGCAAAGAGTAGAGTGAGTCAGAGCTGACAACCAAGGACATTAGCATGAGGAAGAGATACACATTTATCATTATAAGTCAATAAGATGTTTGAGTCATTCATTACTGCTGTGTGGCATAGCCTGTTCTGACAGATATAAGCCAGGTACCAATGCTTTCATAAACTGATGGAAGATACAGTGGATGGCACCAGCATGGAGCATTAGGACCTAACCTAGCCATGAGACCCGAGCTGCAAAGAGATTTGTAAGGTTGGAAGATAAATATCTGGAAGCTCATAGACTTAATTTGTTTCACCATGTATATGATGCTGACTCTTACATTATTTCATTTTATTCAACATAATGCTATGAGCATATTCATAATTTAAATATTTTGGGAAGTCTTTTAATGGCTATATTCTATCCCATTTATGTCTTTATTTTATTTATTTTTACGTGGTGCTGAGGATTGAACCCAGTGCCTCATGCATGCGAGGCAAGCACTCTACCCCTGAGCCACAATCCCAGCCTATCTCATTTATATTTACTTATTGTTCCATTGACCTTAAGGTGGTCTCCTATCAGCATTGTCAATGAAACTGTCAAGATTACTTCGTCCTGATAGTCAAAGTTTGAGTACATTTTGCAAGCTTAGTTTTTTATGAGTTGTACTTTTTATGAATATCTTGTGTATTGTCCCTGGCATTGGATTGTAGCTTCTTATATGTACATATCATGTGTATTATTTTCTCATAACATCCTTTGATATTTATTCTGGCAAATGACACAGAGCTAATACACAGTGATTATAACTTGCCAACTAACCAAAGTGTGTGACAGACATACTTTTCTCTGACCCTTACAGACAGAGCTGACAGGATGGTGGAATGATTTCTGAACAGCTATACTATGGGTGACCTAATTGCATAAACATTTACATTGTGTTAATGGGAAGGCTAATTCCAGCACCTAAACTGAGTTATATCCTACATAAATTGGCAGGCTTTTATCAGAATTCTGTAGAAGACAATTTAAGGAAAATGGAAAAAGCTGATTTTAATATATCCAGATCTCTTTCCTTTCTTACTGAAGAACCCAAAGCTATAAAATACAACAAAATGTTAGCAAGTCAAAATTATGACTGAATCAAATGTGAAACACAAAAATACTGGGAGTGAAAGAAAAACTAAAGCATATATGATTAATTATCTGTGGATAATGCACATTCACACAATATAGGTAATTTTATAAGGTGAAAGGAGAGCACTTAACTTCCCTCAAATTATCTCGTATGCTATACAATTAGATTCTAAAGTCACCAAATGTAATGTTTGCATGAGACAGTGTGGGGAGATGTTTAAGAACAATAGCCAAATTTCTGACTCAAGCAACAAGATAAATGGTAATACAATTTTCTAAGGAAGAGAAAATCATTCAGAGGGACTACATAAAAGAGGGAGAATCTCTGATAGACATAGACATGTGAAAAAATGTCAGGTCAGAGTATTATATATATATATATACATATATATATTATATATATGTATATATATATATATATTTCCATTTGTTTAGTGTAATTTGCTATCCCTACCAACCTGGTTGTCACAGTATCTAATCGTGTTTATTAGCTAGTTACAGCCTGTGATTTAAACCTACAAAACAAGAAGGCAGTGGAGAAATGGGAAAATGTTTTACCAAGGCAGTAAAGTAGTGAAAATAAATGCTTACACAATAATATGCTTTAACTCATTTAGAGTAAGTGCTGGCCATTATATATACTCAAAACAGATACCATGCTGTGAATTACAGGGTCTTAAACATCGCTTTAACTGATATTTGACTTGTTAGAGTGTAATGGTGGGTGGAGAGAGGAATATCACAATAAATAATAGAAGACAAATTCTAGGCCTGTCAGCAATGATTTCTTATGTGTTATTTTCACTTAAACATCGAAGGAAATGACAAAGGTATAAATAGAAAGAACGTCAATTTAATGAAGTCTCTTTTTATACAGTTCAGCCACACAGAATCTAAACCAGTTCCTAGATGAGACAATTTGGCATTTAAATCAGATCTCAGGACTGGTTTTCTGGAATCAAAACAGAGATGTACTTCTAGAATTATCTTGGTTAGGCGAGTTAAAAGGGTCAATGTCTTCTTATCATTTACTTTTCACATTATTTTTTCAATTTAATTTTAATCGTATCTGCAAAATCCTTTTGCACTTTTAAGGTTTATTCTATAGTTGAATAAGATATGCTGTAGAATTATGCCTTCTTAGCTATTTTGGAGTTTTGAGTATAGCAATAAATATAAAATAAATACTATGAACTTCCGAAGGTTGAAAGACACCCATACAAGATAATCTCCCTTTTCGCACCATAGGGTACTTCTATCTGGACAGTGATTGGTCTAAATTTACATTGTCATTACAAAATCAAACAAGTCAAACATTGTGTTACATTAAACTTCTACACACGAATGATTATGAACCAAAATTGCTTCAAGAAAGTCAACTTGTATGGGATTAATTCATTCATTTTGACCATTTTATTGAGGATCTATTTTATGTCAGACACCATGTCATATACTAATATAACCAAAATACCAAATGCATCTTCCCTTTTTTTTTTTTTTTTTTTTTGGTGGCAGGAGGTGGAGGGTGGGGGGTGTACCGGGGGTTAAACTCAGGGGCATGCAGCCACTGAGCCACATCCCCAACATTATTTTATATTTTATTTGGACACAGGGTCTCACAGAGTTGCTTAGTGCCTCGCTTTTGCTGGGGCTGGCTTTGAACTTGCAATCCTCCTGCCTCAGCTTCCCAAGCCGCTGGGATTACAGGCATGCACCACCACACTTGGGTTCCCAGTCTTTCTTAAAGAACTACCTGTATGGCTAAATTCCAAAGCAATTAGAAAAGCCAAAACCATTCCCACAATTGCTACGATTCCAGAACCTCACTTTTATCTTAGTGCCATCTATATCCAGAGCCATTCATAAAGAAAACTTACCTCCTTTAACAGTAGACACCTATAAACACACACACACACACACACACACACACACAGAGCACATGCACACACACCACTTACCTATTCTCAAGTTCAGTAATGCTATTTAAAACGTAGCAGTCACAAGTATGTAGTTAAACTGCGAAAGGTATAGCCTTCTCCTCCTCTATTTCCCTGCACCTCTCTCCATTAAATTTTTCTTCATTTTTCCACTCTCCTTCATCTCTCAAGACCCAAATAAATGGTTTTCTACTTTCATAGCTGATATCTGTACATTATTTCATTGGAATGTTTTAACTGAAAATGAAGTCCTCTTTCTAGTTCATGGCACCCAATAATATCTCCATTCTCTAGCAAAGTGTTGTGTCGAAGAACTTTCTATAATAATGGAAATGTTCATATCTTATCCAAAGTCTACCCACTGACCACATGTGAATACGAAACCTCTGAAATGTGGGCCAGTGCCACTAAGGAATTGCATTTTTAACTTTAAAAAATTTTCAGCAATCTAAATAGCTGCATGTGGTGGCTAGTGGCCACCTTTTAGGACAGCACCACTGTCAATGAAGTAACCTTATTAGGTTCCAGGTACTTGTTTAATAGTCATGGCTTATTTCACTCAAGCATATCTCATAGACTTCATATTATTCCAATCTCTTAATGAAAAAATAATGAATTATCAAACCCAACTCACATGAATCAAAGACTTTACCCCATATCAAGACTTACTAATAATTTCAATTTTAAAAATGATTCATAGCACAGGAAAAGCAACATGTCCAGGATCCCTTGTGTAACAGTCTTTGGAGTCTTTTTGCCACATCGCATAGCTCCTGGTCTGATTCACTTTAAGTATTTCTGATTATATATGAAGCAATGCTACTTGCACGGGGTCGGGTGGGGGGTCTCTTCATCATGAAATTTCCCCCATTTATGCCAAAATGGCTTTCCTAAAATTGTCATAAATCTATGAATTCCATTTCTACCAATCTACAGTTTGCCATAAGCAATCACGGACCCATTGGGTGCCTCTGTTCCAAATATTCCATAGATTAAAAACTCTCCTACTTCTTTTTTTTTTCTTTTATTTGACTTTTTAAAATTTTATTTATTTATTTTTTACATAAATGGAGCACGACTTTTCATTTCTCTGGTTGTACATGATGTAGAATCATGCCATTTGTGCAACCATCCCTTTCATAGGGTGATAATGTCCATCTTATTCCACCGTCTCCCTGCCCCCAAACTCTCCCACTTCTGAATATTATTACTGTACTTCTCAATAGGTCTGTAATTTGAATGTTTATGTAAGAAGACTTGACTGGGTCACCCTTGCTTTTTTCTTGGGGCCATTTTCTAGATAAAAGGAGTGAATAGATTGAAGACCTGATATTTAACTATTTTCTTTCTTTCTCTTACTTTGTTTCTTTCTGTATATGTGGTGTGTGTGTGTGTGTGTGCGCGCACACCCAAACCAGGGCCTCGTGCATGCTAGGCACCAAGCTACAGCCCCAGTTCATAACTAATTTCCCCTACTAATTTCCTTCCTGCCTTCACTGATGCTACACTGATGAATCCGGAGGTAAGAATATGTTACTGGGCTGATTATCATTCAAATGAAGCTTCCTGTTTGATCACAGTTTATGAATTCCAGAGAAGCACTTAAAAATAAAATCTTAATATTGACCACAAGTTACCTATACTATGAAGATCTAAACTTTTGATGTTGTAGTATGGATCCCTAAATGGCCTTGGCAAACATAATTCTTCTCTACCCACTTTCTTGCTTGTAGTTCTTAAAGGAATGGTGGAATGTGCTGGGAATACAATACCCTGAGATAAGGAGGAACTGACTGGAATAGCCCAGTTCTGTTCCAACCTCCCCAGAATAGGAAGCCTGCAAGACTTTTGCTCATTGATTTTAGTAACCACCAATATAAAACCCAGGAGTGCCTATCAGCATCCCTCAGCTGTGGTGTGACATGTGGTATACACAGATGAGATTCCCTCCACTCTGGGCACTTTGCTGAGCCCTGGGAGACTGGCTGGCCATGATTCCTGGGCTTCTAATGTCCCTTGTGGTCTATCTGTGAGTGATACAGTTGCTCTGCTTAACTGGTTGTGTCAGTATTCTGTTTCACCGGACTCCTGCAGATAGACTGATACCAGTGCATGTCTTGGCTAGGTGTTGAACGGATCAATACCAGTGCAAAGTAAACCTGCTTAACAGGTGTTCAATATGGTAGCCACTTGCCATTTTGGCTATCAAACACTTGAAATGTAACTAGTCCAAATTGAGATGTGCTACAAGTACAAAATGCACACTAGAGTCTAAGAACTTAATACTAAAAGAGAAAGAATGCAAAACATTTCATTAACAATTTCTGAAGCATGTACTAAAATAATATTTGGATGTATTGCATTAAATTTAAAAGATTATTAAAACAAAGTTCACCTATTTACTTTTACTTTTGTAATGGGACTACTAAGAACACTGGAAATTACATATGTGCTTTGTGGCTCACATTAAATTTTTGCCGGGCAGCCCCGGTCTAGAATGTCCTATTTGAAATACTTTTTGTGTAGGAGAGTTGAAAGCCTCTTGTGAGGTCTTCAGATTCCCAGATATTACATTTTCATGGCACTTTCTTCAAATATCTGCTCTGTAAATACTGTCTGTTTTGTTTAGCTCCACGAAACATGTGGAGCTTGTCTCAGTTACTACTTCAAAGGAAAGAATTTGTGTGTATGAAAATCCACAGGTGTGGAACCACAGTGCAAGCCCTGCCTTCTCTTTTACCAACTTCCTTTCACCCTTGACTCCTTGTTCATTCTTCCTTTTCCTCTCCTTTCTCCTTGGGAGCAAGATGATTTAGCCCTTTACCTTCTGCATGGTAGTTTCGTGAGCGTCTTCTACTTGTGCCTGCTGTTGAGGTCTGTCTCTCTCTTCTGAAGTCAAGCCATTTTCTCCCTAAGAGGAAGCCCAGCAAATAAAAACTTCCTCCTCTTTTTACTGTAGCAATTGAAAACGAAAGTCACTGGAGTGGCTTTTTGTGTGCTCCCAGTCTAAAGAAGGGTAAGGAATCTCCATACTGCTATCCCACTCCTTGGCCTATACCCTAAAGATTTAAAAAAAGCACACTACAATAAAGCAGTCACCTCAATGTTTATAGCAGCACAATTCACAATTGCAAAACTATGGAAGCAACCCAGATGCCCTTCAATAGATGAATGGATAAAGAAATTGTGGTACATATACACAATGGAATATTATTCAGCAATAAAAGAAAATA
>PVHX01011348.1:44268-64777 GCA_004024805.1 Geosciurus inauris | reverse complement strand
TAGTTGTTGATGGATCTCTATTTATTTATTTATATGTGGTGCCGAGAATCGAACCCAGTGCCTCGCACATGCCAGGCAAGCGCTCTACCACTGAGCCAAGACTCCAGCCCCTTTACTAAGCTTTTTATTTGTTTTTATTTTTATTTTACTCCAGTTCTTTTTTTTTTTTTTTTTTTTTTTTGGTACCAGGAATTGAACTCGGGAACACTCAACCACTGAGTCACATTCCCAGTCCTATTTTGTGTTTTTCTTTTGGTACTGGAGATTGAACTCAGGGGCACTTGACCACTGAGCGACATCCCCAGCCCTATTTTGTGTCTTATGTAGAGACAGGGTCTCACTGAGTTGCTTAGTGCCTCGCCCTTGCTGAAGCTGGCTTTGAACTCATGATTCTCCTACCTCAGCCTCCCTAAGTGCTGGGATTACAGGCTTGTGCCACCGCACCCAGCTCTTATTTTGTGTTTTATGTAGAGACAGGGTCTCACTGAGTTGCTTAGAGCCTTGCCGTTACTGAGGCTGGCTTTGAACTTGTGATTCTCCTGCCTCAGCCTCCCAAAGTGCTGGGATTACAGGAGTGTGCCTCTGCTCCCAGTTACTCCAGCTCTTTTAAAAAATTTTTTTTTCAAGTTGTAGATGGACACAATACCTTTATTTTTTTATTTAGCTATCTATCTATCTATCTATCTATCTATCTATTTATTTATTGGGTACTGGGGACTGAACTCAGGGGCAGTCGCCCACTAAGCCACATCCCCAGCACTATTTTGTGTTTTATGTAGCGACAGGGTCTCATTGAGTTGCTTAGCGCCTCGCTGTTGCTGAGGCTGGCTTTGAACTCGCAATTCTCCTGCCTCAGCCTCCCAAAGTGCAGGGACTACAGGCGTGCACCACCGCACCCAGCTTATTTATTTAGTTTTATATGGTGCAGTACCTCACGCTCGGTAAGTGCTCTACCATTGAGCCATAACCCCGGGCCCTCGTTTTATTAAGACAGGGTCTTGCTATGTTGCTGAGGCTTTGCAGTCCTCCTGCCTCAGCCTCTGGCATCACTGTGATTACAGATGTATACCACCATGCTCAGTTGAATGTACACTCAACATGCTAGTGGCTCTTAGATAACTTTTACATTTTGATTTTCTTCTTCTTCTTCTTTTTCTTTTCTTTTTTTTTTTTTTTTTTTGCAGTGCTAGGGATCAAACCCAGAGCCTCACACATGTTTGGCAAACACTCTACCACTGAGCTACACCCCCAGCTTATACATTTTGATTTCCTAATGGAAAGCCTGTTAATACCTTTACAGCTAGAGAAACAGGAAGTAGTATGTATAACCATGACCCACTGGCTTTAGCTTCAGAGTAAAGAGTCCTGAAATCATGGCTTCTAGTCCCTTGACTTTTTTTGTTCCAGATAAGGCAGCAGAACCTATTTCTAAGAAGTAACTAAATATAATAGCTTGATCCTAAGTTGTAATAAGCCAAGTAATACAAGGTCAAACCCACAAGGACAAGCCACTCTTCAACAAGAACCAGGACATAGAAAAAGTTAGCCAGGCTGATCTCTTTTAGATTGTCAAGACAAGACCTCTCACACAAAGCTTCTCTGGATATCTCAAAACTCATTACCAGGCATGGTAGCACATGTCTATAATCCTAGAAACTTGGGAGACTGAGGCAGAAGATTGCAAGTTGGAGGCCTGCCTCAGCAATTCTGTGAGGCCCTAAGCAACTCAGTGAGACCCTATCTCAAAATAAAAAACAGAAAGGGCTGGGGATGTGGCTCAGTGGTTAAGCACTCCAGGGTTCCATGCCTGGTATCAAAAAAAACAAAAACAAAACCTCATTACGCATCTCCTATACATTTAACACTGACCTCCTAGATGATGTAAAACTGGGAGGTGGTGAGGCATGAGCCCCCCAGACCTCTTACTCCTCTCACTCCAGGTGCCTAAGCAACTAAGTTACCCACAGCAAGGGAGGGCCCATGCTACAGCAACTCTCAAAGATGCCTTAGTGGCATGAGAGGCAGGCCAAAAAAGGAATTGAATGTTTTTTGGTCTTTTTGTTTTCTTTTTTCATAGTACTGAGGCAAGTGTTCTACAGCTGAGCTATACCCCCAGGCTGAAGTATATAGCCTTTGTAGTTAACAAAGAAATAGGCATTTCCCCAAGAAGTAAGTTATTACCTTCTAAGAGTGAAATAGCAGAAACTCACACGATACCTCATTATAGCCACATGAGTGTCAACCAGTAGTTGTACTCAGAATACTCAAGACCCCCAAAACTCCATTCAAGGAGGCTGTGGTATAACCTTATAGTTGCATAACAATGTGAATGCACTTAATGTGGCTTAACTGTACAATTAAAAATAGTTAAAATGAGGCTGGGACTGTAGCTCAGTGGCAGAGCACTTGCCTAGCATGTGTGAGGGACTGGGTTCAATCCTTAGGCACCATATAAAAAAATAAACAAATAAAATAAAAGCATTCTGTCCATCTACAACTCCAAAAAACTTTTTTTTAAATAGTTAAAATGCCAGGTACAGCCGGGCGCGGTGGCTCAAGCCTGTAATCCCAGCACTTAGGGAGGCTGAGACAGGAGAATCGCGAGTTCAAAGCCAGCCTCAGCAATGGCGAGGTGCTAAGCAACTCAGTGAGACCCTGCCTCTACATAAAACACAAAATAGGGCTGGGGATGTGGCTCAGTGGTCGAGTGCCCTGAGTTCAATCCCCAGTACCAAAAAATAAAAAATAAAAAATAAAATAAAATGCCAGGTACAACGGCACACAAGTGTAATCCCAGAGATTCAGGAAGCTGAGTCAGGAGAATAATGAATTTGATGCCAGCTTCATCAACTTAGCAAGACGCTCCTCAGCAATTCATAGAGACCTTGTTTTAAAATAAAAAATAAAAAGGGCTGGGGATACAGCTCAGTGGCAAAGTACCCCTGGGTTCAATACCCAGTACAAAAAAAAAAAAGGTTAAAACAGTTAATTTCATGAATATTTTACCACATTAAAATTATTTTTAAAAAGTAATTATAAGGGGCTGGGGTTATGGCGCAGTGGTAGCGTGCTCGCCTAGCACGCGGGAGGCACTGGGTTCGATCCTCAGCACCACATAAAAATAAAATAAAGATATTGTGTCCACCTACAACTAAAAAATAAATATTTAAAAAAAAAAAGTGGGGCTGGGGCTGTAGCTCAGTGGCAGAGCACTTGCCTAGCATATGTGAGGCACTGGGTTCGATCCTCAGCACCACATATAAATAATAAATGAATAAAATAAAAATCCATCAACAACTAAAAAAATATTAAAAAAAAAAAAAAAGTAATTATAAGCCAGGCATGGTGGCACACGCCTATAATCCCAGCAGCTTAAGAGGCTGAGGCAGGAGGATTGCAAATTCAGTCAGCTTTAGCAATTTGTGATCCTGTCTCTAAATAAAATATAAAACAGACTGAGAATGTTAAGTGCCCCTGGGTTCAATCCCCAGTACCTTCCCCCAAAAGTAATTACACAGGGTTGCCTTAATTTGTCTATTTCCAAATGGTTATACATTCATATACTGATTGTCCTTGTTTTAAGTTTGCAAGGAATCTTTCCACAAATATTTCTCCATCTTGGACTATTTCTTTCTCCCCCGTTGTACTCCACATACTTATGTACCTGTTTCCTAACCCTAATATTCCCAAGGTCCTCACACCATGGAACCTCTGCCCCTGTCAGTGCCTTATCTGCAATAAATGTCCTTTTGCTTTTCTCTGGCTGGCTGCACTTCCATATTTTGGGAAAGAAGCCTCTATCACTCATATAGAAGACCAGGCAGGGAGGGAAGGCTCTGACCCAAACACCTTCCTCTGAAAACAGCAACCCCCACCATGCTGGGCAGAGACCAGGCAAATACAGACCATACATGGATGGCACTGATAACCTGGCCCACAGGGTTTAAGAGAAAGGTGGGGAAAAGGAAAAAGAATAGTACTTCCACAAGGGAATTCCATGGCTCAGAGAAAACACATCTTTTTGGGTTTTTTTGCTTCATTTTTTGGTGGTGCTAGGATTGAACCCAGGTCCCTAAACATGCTAGGCAAATGCTCTACCACTAAGCTATGGCCCCTGGCCCTTTTTATTTTGAGACAGGGTCTTGCTAAATTGCCCAGGCTGGCCTTGAAAATGTGAACCTCCTTCTTCAGCCTCCAGAGTAGATGGAATTACGGGTGTAAGCCGTGTCAGCCGTGATGCCTGGCCATTGTTTTGTTTTAAACAGCATTTGGGTCCCAGCTGATCAAATAACAGACAACCTCAACTGTCCTGCAGTCATCAATCTAACATAGTAGCCGGGCGCGGTGGCTCAAGCCTGTAATCCCAGCACTCAGGGAGGCTGAGACAGGAGAATCGCGAGTTCAAAGCCAGCCTCAGCAATGGCGAGGTGCTAAGCAACTCAGTGAGACCCTGTCTCTACATAAAACACACACAAAAAAAAAATAGGGCTGGGGATGTGGCTCAGTGGTCGAGTGCCCCTGAGTTCAATCCCCAGTACCAAAAAAAAAAAAAAAAAAAAAAAAAAAAAAAAAAAAAAAAAAAAAAAATCTAACATAGTGTAACATAGCAAGAGGTTTCCCAGACTTGGATGCCAACCACTCATCCTGTCCTGTTCAGAGAAACCTGGGCCTGCTACGCCCAACACAGCATGTGGTCCCATATATATTTGGGATATATATACTTCCTGAGTGACCCTTCGCTGCTTAAATCTAGTGCAAATAGGGTAGGTCAAGGGTCATCCAAAAGGGGTTATGTTTGGTCACCAGCAACAAGTCTCTGGTTCTGCAATGTTGTATGGGTGGTTCCATGGGAACCACCAAGACACCTGTGCTCAAAATACAAGTTGTTCCAGGCACAGTGGCACACGCCTATAATACCAGTAACTCAGGAAGCTGAGGCAAGTGGTCACAAATTCAAGGCTAGCCTAGGCAACTTATTGAGATTCTACCTCAAAATAAAAAATAAAAAAGGCTGGAGAGTAGCTCCATGGTATAGCACCCCTGGGTTCAACCTCCATACCCCCATACTGCAAAAAGAAAACAATTTTTTTTTGAAAACACAAGTTGCTTAGGGGACTAGGGTTATAGTTCAGTGATAGCAAACTTGTCTAGCATGCATGAGGCCCTTATTTTGATCCCCAACACCTCAAAAAACAAGAACAAGTTGCTCAGACTTCCCCACAGAAAAAACTTCTACCTGTAGCAATGAGCCCTCAACACCTTCCTGTAGATACTCTGCTCCCCATGTAGGATGGTGTTTCCTAGCAGATGCCTGGAAATCTTCTTACAAACCCCTGTCTCAGAATCTGAGAATCTGAGTGGATGACCTAAAGGTAGAGCATCTGAAAGAAGCCAACATTCACCCACATGTTGGGCAACATCCACCTCCAGGTGTCAATGACACAGGGAGCAGTCCTACAGGAGCCCAACTTAAATACTCAAATGAGGCCAGAGCTGAGTCATGGTCCAAGGGGAAAAAGTCACAACTCTTCAAACATTAAGTGACACTAAGTCTTTTACAAAAGTAGGATGTTCTAAAACTACAAAAAGATTATGCTCCTATCTTCTTGCAATTCTTTGTACCCTAGAAAACAGAGATGCCCACTTTCATCATTTCTATTCAACATATTAAAAGTTCTAGCCAGAATAATTAGACGAAAAGGAAAGAAAAAAAATGAGCATCCAAACTGGAAAAGAGGAAATAAAACCATTTCTGTTACAGGTGACAAGAGACCACCCTAAGTTTCACACCCTCACACTCCCACACACCCCACACACACAACGTGTTAGAGCTAATAATTTATTATTTAAAAATGAACTTAAGGGCTGGGATTATGGCGCAGTGGTAGCGTGCTCACCTAGCATGCGTGAGGCACTGGGTTCGATCCTCAGCACCACATAAAAATAAAATAAAGATAGTCTGTCCACCCACAACTAAAAAAATAAATAAAATTTTAAAAATAAATAAATAAATAAATAAATAAATAAAAATAAAAATGAACTTAAGGGGCTGGAGTTGTGTGTGCCTCAGTGGTAGAGCGCTTACTTAGCACGTGAGACACACTGGGTTCAATCCTCAGCACCACATAAAAATAAATAAATAAAATAAAGGTATTGTGTCCATCTACAACTAAAAAAATATTAAAAAAAAAAAAAATTCCAATGACGTGCCAGGCCTGGTGGCACATGCCTATAATTCCAGAGACTAAGTTCAAGGCCAGCCTTAGCAACTTAATGAGACCCTGTCTCAAAATAAAGAAATAAAAAAGATAAAAGGACTGGGAATGTAGCTCAATGGTAAAGTGCCCCTGGGTTCAATATCCAATACTGTTTTTCGGAAAAAATCCCAATGATATATTTTGCAGAAGTAGAAAAATCTATGTGGAATCCCAAAGGACACTTAGTAGCCAAAACAATCTTCAAAAAGAACAAACTGGAGGTTTTATACTTCCTTATTTCAAAACATTAATCAAACAGGGTAGTACTGGCCTAAAAATAGATATATAGACCAATGAAATAAAATGGAAACAGAGCCCTTACTCTTACATATAGAGTCAACTGATTATGACAAGGGTACTAAGATTATTCAATGGGGAAATGGCAATTTTTTCAACAGTGATGGGACATCTGGATAACCGCAAGCAAAGAACAAAGTTATAGCTTATACATACACAAGAAATAACCCTAGGTCAAAAGGGTCAATTAGGGCCAACGGACTAATCATAAAGGATGAGAATGTAACTTGTAGAAGAAAACATAGGGGGAAAGTTTCATAAAATTGTATCTTGTAATGATTTCTTGAATATGATACTAAAAGCACATGCAACGGGCTGGGATTGTGGCTCAGCGGTAGAGCGCTTGCCTCGCATGCATGAGGCCCTGGGTTGGATCCTCAGCACCACATACAGAGCAGTAAAATAAAGACATTGTGTCCATCTACAAAAAAAATTTAAAAAAATAAATAAAAAATAAAAAAAAATAAAAAAGCACATGTAACAAAAAATATAGATGAACTGGATTTCATCAAAAACTTTTGTACATTAATAATCAACACAGTGAAATGGCAATGGAAACCCATGAGAGAAAATATGTACAAATTATATATCTGATGATGGGTTCATATCTGATATGGGTTCATATCACAATTAAATAACAACAACAACAATAAAAATCTTTTTTTTAATATTTTTTTTTTAGTTGTTGATGGACACAATGTCTTTATTTTATTGCTTTGTATGTGGTGCTGAGGATCGAACCCAGGGCCTCATGCATGAGGGGCAAGCGCTCTACCGCTGAGCTACAATCCCAGCCCAACAATAAAAATCTTGATTGAAAAATGGATGAAGAATTTACATAGGGGCTGGGATTGTGGCGCAGTGGTAGCGTGCTCGCCTAGCACGCGGGAGGCACTGGGTTCGATCCTCAGCACCACATAAAAATAAAATAAAGCTATTGTGTCCACCTACAACTAAAAAATAAATATTAAAAAAAAAAAAGAATTTACATAGATATTTCTATAGGCTGAGACAGGAGAATTGCAAGTTCAAAGCCAGCCTCAGCAACAGCAAGGCCCTAAGCTAATCAGTGGGACTCTGTCTCTACATAAAACACAAAAGAGGGCTGGGGATGTGGCTCAGTGGTCAAGTACCCCTGAGTTCAATCCCCAGTACCAAAAACAAACAAATAAATAAAAGAATTTACATAGATATTTCTCTAAAGAAAGTATACAAATAGCCAGTAAGTACATAAAAGGAAGCCAGACATGGTGGCACATACCTGTAATCCCAGTGACTAGAGAAGCTCATGCAGGAGGATCTCAAGTTCAAGGCCAGCCTCACCAACTTAGAAAGAAGGCCCTAAGCAACTTAGTGACACCTTGTCTCAAAATAAAAAATAAAAATAGGACTGGGAATGTAGTTCAGTAGTATAGTGGCCCTGGGTTCAATCCCAGTACCAAAAAAAAGTACACAAAAAGATGTTCAACTGATCATTCAGGAAATACAAATCAAAACTGCAATGAGAGCCGGGCACGGTGGCGCACACTTGTAATCCTAGTACTTTGGGAGGCTAAGACAGGAGAATCGCAAGTTCAAAGCCAGCCTCAGCAAGGGCGAGGCACTAAGCAACTCAGTGAGACCCTGTCTCTACATAAAAACACAAAATAGGGCTGGGGATGTGGCTCAGTGGTCAAGCACCCCTGAGTTCAATCCCCGGTACCAAAAAAAAAAAAAAAAAATTGCAATGAGATACCACTTCCCACCCTTTTCAGACTGCCAAAAATAAGACAATAAGGAAAGGGCATAATGAAAATCCCAAACCCAAACATGTTCTCCTATTGTATCACCCTTATATCTAAGGAACCAGAAGAATGACATTAGAGAATCATCTATCTTACACTGTATTTCCTCTGGTGATCTCTGAAGACATTTGAAAATGACTGAGTTTTGGGAAGCTGTTGAGTCATTGCAAAAGTTCAATAATTTAGTAAAAACAAGTGCAATAAATTTCTCTGTAGAGAGACCTTGAGGTCATTCATGCCTTCCACAAAGATGCTGCAACAGTACAGCTCTGGGGACACAATGGTGGAGGCATGGACTCAGTCCCGACAGTGTCAAGTTGGCATGAGCCAGAGAGCCAAGGGTCACTGACTCAAAGAGGGGGATTCAGAGCTGGGCATGGTGGTGCACACCTGTAATGCCAGCACTTTGGGAGGCTGCAACAGGAGAATCGCAAGTTCAAAGCCAGCCTCAGCAATGGCGAGGTGTTAAGCAATTCAGTGAGACCCTGTCTCTACGTAAAACACGAAATAGGGCTGGGAATGTGGCTCAGTGGTCAAGTGCCCTTAAGTCAATCCCCAGTACCAAAAAAAAGAAAAGAAAAGAAAAGAAAAAAACACAAAATAGGGCTGGGAATGTGGCTCAGTGGCCAAGTACCCCTGAGTTCAATCCCTGGTACCAAAAAAAAAAAAAAAAAAGGCGGGAGGATTCACTAAGAAAGTGAAAGTAGAGCTAAGACCTGGTAAAGGAGATAACAGGAGAAAAGAAGAGCCATACAAAGTATGCTATGCAGAAGCAGCAGAATGTACAAAGACACACAGGCAAAAAAGGAGTCACAAGATCAAGGAACTGGGAGAAGTTCAGTGTGGCTTAACAGGCTGGGCAGACCTAAAAACAGCCAAAGCTGGAATAGAAAATAGGGACTGTGCATGCATAGCCTGCATGCTTGCTTAAGGAGGTTGAACTTCAGGGGAGGTTAATGGGAAGCCACAGAAGGGGCGTAGCAAGGGCACAGCTGATCCAACAGCCACTATGTGAAAAATGGATTGAAGAAGCAAAACTGGTCACTACCAAAGTCATCCCAGTAAGAGATGACAAGGGTTAGACTAGGACAAGAGCAGTAGGGACAGAATGATGTGCACAGAGCCAAGTGTTCTTTAGAACACAGTGAACTAACTGGGGAGAGGCGGGGCTTGAGAAGCCTAGGACACTGCCGAGCGAAATCAGTCACCAGAGCAAAGTCAATTCTATGAGACTACTTGGAAATTCTGGAGCCAAAGTGCTCAAAGTCAGTAGTGGTCATTCCCCAGCTCTGCTCTAGCCCTGGCATTGAGAGCATGAACCAACATCTGAATGAAAAACATACCCCGAGGAGCAAATCTCTCTTCCCTTGCGTTCACCATGGATCCATGGGCACACCACTTGGCCTCTCAGGGCCTGCTTCAACAGCTATTACCATGAGTCCAGAGAGCTTTCAGTGAAGCCACTCCCCAGCATCAAAGGAGCAGCTGGGCTGGAGCTCCAGGAGCACAGGTAGTGGATGACTACTTGTACGACCCCATTCTGTCCACTAGTTAATAAGTGGAGGCTTTTCCAGTAGCAGAATTTGGTAAATTAGGTCATTCTCAAAGGCCTGAATTTTGAGACATCTAAAAACAAATGCTTTTTTACTTGGAATTTCCAAGGAGAAAGGAAGTGAGCATTTGTTTCCTTGTGGTAAAAGGCCAGGTTATACTAGGAACACTGACAGATGCAGGCTGCCCTGGGCAGCCTTGCAGGGAAGGAGGTAGCAAAGACTCCCACACAGAGCAGCTAACAGAATAGAGGAGTTTGGCTCCCCAACACTTCATTTCTCCATTGGCTTTTCAGGTACCAGGATGTACCTGAGGAGCCTGAGGGGATGGGGGCAGGGAAAATTATTTACCCCATAGCAGGAGTATGGGGTAAGTCTGATTTACCATCTGATTTACCCCTTTCTTCTATATGATAGCAAAATGGAGAGGAAATACCACTTGTCAGAGCAGTGACACAGCCAGGAAGTACAGAAGGATAGCAAACAAAGCTCTTCATGACCCTTCAAGCAGTAGGGTCATAAGTCAGCCTCTAACTTCCCAGTTTCCATCCTTCACTGCCAAACCACAATGTAAGTTGGAGCTACAAGAAGAGTTACTCTGTCCCCTGTCCCCTATTTGGGTTCAGAGAGAAAAGGGCAGCAAGCAGGCACTGCCTAAGGCAAACCAGATGGAGATTCACCAGATAATGACTTGCAGGAGAAACAGTCAGTCACACCTGTAAGTGGGCAGCAAAGGCCCTCAGTTGAACAGACCCAAAACAGGCAGCTGATCACCCAACCAGGTCCACCGAGAAGCTGCCACCCTCCACCACAGGCAGCAGGGGTCACAATGGGGCCCTGGAAAATGACTTCCTTGAGAACGAAGTGGCAGCTCCTGAGGTCCAGACTGGACATTATCAACCTTCCTCACCTCTGCCACATAAGCAGGTTTGCTAAACCTGCAGTAACAGAGACACAAGCACATTTATCTGCTTGGATTCTTCTTTTTTCTTGTTGGTTTTCCAAATTCTCTATAATTAACAGAATTACTTTTATAATAATAGGAAAGTCATGTCAGGAGCTACTTGATGACCACATACTAAGGAGATGGTTGGCTCTCACCCTTCTGACTCTCTCTGGATCATCCCAGGGCAACATTTCAGTGATGGGGGACACACTGGGGAACTTGGCTTTCACCCTTGGCTCCATAGTATACCCAGTTCCCTGAGCTTTGACAGGAGGACAGAAGGCCCATCAGAAGAAAATTGCAGGAAGTCAAAATCCCTGCTGAGAAGTACAGCTGGGACCACTCAGGTTCACAAGGCACCTCTTGATCCCAAGTGCAACACAAAGCACATGCTCAGGAGACCCCATTATAGTGAGATGGACTCAGCTCTGACTGACTAGAGAATCTTCCATGATCCAAGCAGGCCTGGTGGTGGACAGAGGATAGGACCTTAGAAACCAGCTGTGGCAGCCCATGCTTATAATTCCAGCTACTCAGGAGGCTGAGGCAGAAGGATTGCAAGTTTGAAACCAGCCTGGGCAACTTAGTGAGACCCTGTCTCAAAATAAACAGGCTAGGAATGTAGCTCAGTGGTAAAGCATTTGCCTAGCATGCACGAAGCACTGGGTCCAATCACAAGGACTAAAAAAAAAAAAAAAGAAGGATGGATGAATGGATAAATGGATGAACCGACAAACCAGATATGTACCAGGCTAGAAGGAAGAGAATATTCCTTTACTGTCCTCTCATCAGTCCTGAGAGAGGGAGCTGGGAACACCACACACAGGGTACCCCTTTGATAACAAGTCTGATGTTCCCTTCCTGCCTCTGGAAGGGAAGCATCTAAAGAGTTTTAAAGTGACAGAAATACTTCACAGCAGGACTCAGAGATAACACCCCTGACTGAACGCCTGGTCTCATGCCCTCCAGTTAATTCAGGCCTTATATTTCAACCCATACCTCAGGTTCACTATCAGAAGAGAGGTTGGTCCAAAGGGCTTCTGAGCTCCTTCCCAGCTCTGACCTAGAGACTTCAATTTTGGGCAGAATATCAATAATGTCTGTGTGCTACTGCAAATGTTCTATACCCAGATGCAAACTCAAAATGAAGACGACTTTGGAATAGCAATCAAAAAGTCACCAAGAGGGGGGCTGGGATGGGAGCTCAGTGGCAGAGCGCTTGCCTCGCATGCATGAGGCACTGGGTTCAATCCTCAGCACCACATAAAAGTAAATAAATAAAATAAAGATGTTGTGTCCATCTACAACTAAAAAAATATTAAAAAGAAAAAGTCACCAAGAGGGGTGGGGGTTGTGGGTCAGTGGTGAGTGCTTGCCTAGCACATGTGAGGCACTGGGCTCAATCCTTAGCACCACATAAAAATAAATAAAATAAAGGTATTGTGTCCATCTACAACTTAAAAAAAAAACAAAGTCACCAAGAGCATGATGGTGCAAGTCCATAATCCCAGCGACTTAGGAGGCTGAGGCAGAAGGACCACAAGCTAGAGGCCAGCCTTAGCAGCTTAGCAAGGCCCTAAACAACTTAGGACTTAGACAATGGTCTTAGACAAGACCCTGTCTCAAAATAAAAAAAATAAAAGGACCAGGATGTAGGTAAGTAATAAAGTGCTCCGGGTTAAATTCCTAGTACAAAAAAGAAAAAAAAAAAAGTCACCAAGAAAGGGCTGGGGTATAGCTCAGTGGTAGAATACTTGCCCAGTATGCATGAGGCCCTAGGTTCCATCCCCAGCCCTGCAAACAAACAACTAAAAAATAAACAAACAATATCATGCTAAGCAAAGTAAACTAATCCCAAAAATCCAAAGGCCAAATGTTCTGATAAGCGGATGTGGATCCATAATGGGGGAGGGGCATGGGAAAAAATGGAGGAACTTTGGTAAAAGGGGAGAACGGAGAAGGGAGGAGGGGACATGGGGACAGGAAAGATGTTGGAATGAGATGGACATCATTTTGCCCTAGGTACATGTATGACTGCACATATGGTGTGACTACATTGTGTGCAACCAGAGAAATGAAAAGTTGTGCTCCATTTGTGTATAATAAATCAAAATGTATTCTGCTGTCATGTATACCTAATTAGAATACATTTCAAAATAAATAAATAGACAAAGTGAAAAGAAAACAAAGTAAAATAGGTAAGAATGTTTGCAAATCATATATATGATAAGGGTTTGATATATAAAATATACAAAGACTTCCTGTCAGGCACAGTGGTGCATGCCTGTAATACCAGCAACTCAGGAGGCTGAGGCAAGAGGATCACAAGTTCAAAGATAGCCTCAGCAACTTTGTGAGACCCTCAGCAACTCAAAATAAAAAATGAAAAAAGACTGGAGATGTATCTTAGTGCTAAAATGTCCCCTGGGCTTAATCCCTTGTAGGGAAGAAAGAAAAGAATTCCTACAACTCAACAACAAAATGACAAACAACCCAATTACAAAATGGGGAAAGGACTCAAAGAGACATTTCTTCAAAGGAGATATACAAAGAGGCATGGAACTAGTCATTATGAAATGCAAATCAAAACCACAATGAGGGCTGTGGTTGTGGCTAAGTGGTAGAGTGCTTGCCTAGCATGTATAAGGCACTGGGTTTGATTCTCAGCTCACATAAAACAAAATAAATAAAATAAAAGTATTGTGTCCATCTACAACTAAAAAATGTATTTTTTTTTTGGACTGGGGATTGAACTCAGGGGCACTCAACCACTGAGCCACATCCCCAGCCCTATTTTTGTGTTTTATGTAGAGAAAGGGTCTCACTGAGTTGCTTAGCACCTCGCTGTTGCTGAGGTTGGCTTTGAACTCGCGATTCTTCTGTCTCAGCCTCCCAAAGTGCTGGGATTACAGGCTTGAGCCACCGCACCTGGCTCTAAAAAATATTTTTTTAAAAAACACAAAAAATAGCCAGGCGCAGTGGCTCACACTTGTAATCCCAGCACTTTGGGAGGCTGAGACAGGAGAATCATGAGTTCAAAGCCAGCCTCAGCAACAGCGAGGCTGCTAAGCAACTCAGTGAGACTCTGCCTCTACATAAAACACAAAATAAGGGCCGGGGATGTGGCTCAGTGGTTGAGTACCCCCGAGTTCAATCCCTGGTACCAAAAAAAAGACCCACAAAATACACTTTGGGAGGCTGAGACAGGAGAATCACTAGTTCAAAGCCAGCCTCAGCAATGGCAAGGAGTTAAGCAACTCAGTGAGACCCTGTCTCTACATAAAACACAAAATAGGTCTGGGGATGTTGCTCAGTGGTCAAGTACCCCTGAGTTCAATCCCCAGTACCCCTCCCCCCAAAAAAAATCAAAAACAGATTACAAAAACTAGTATACCAATGTTCACTGCAGCATTATTCACAATAGCCAAAAGGTTGTTTGACCCAAGGGTCCATCAACAGATACATGGATTAAAAAAATGTGGTATGTATGTATATAGTGGAATATTACTCAGTCATAAAAAGGAATGAAATTCCTTGTTATAAAATACAGTCCTGTGGGGGCTGGGATTGTAGCTCAGCGGTAGAGCGCTTGCCTTGCATGCGTGAGGCCCTGGTTTCAATCCTCAACACCACATACAAAGCAATAAAATAAAGACATTGTGTCCATCCATCCACAACTAAAAAAATAAAAAATAAAAAATAAAAAAAAAATACAGTCCTGTGTATAAAAATAAAAAAGATTCCAAAAGTTAAGAAAAGGAATGAATTTCTGAGAAATAGGCCACAATACAGAGAAACCTCGAAAACATTGTTACATAAAACAAATCAGATACAAAAAGACAACTATAGTAGGAATACCTTTTTTTTTTTTTTGTATTGGAGATTGAACTCAGGGGCACTCGACCACTGAGCCACATCCCCAGCCCTATTTTGTGTTTTATATAGAGACAGGGTCTCACTGAGTTGCTTAGCACCTCGCCATTGCTGAGGCTGGCTTTGAACTCGCGATTCTCCTGTCTCAGCCTCCCTAAATGCTGGGATTACAGGCTTGCGCCACTGCGCCCAGCTAGAATATGTTTATATGAAGCAGCTAGAATAAGTAAATTTCTAAAGAGAAATAAAATTAAATTAAATGTAACCAGGCTTGATGATGTACAGTTGTAATCCCAACTACTCAGGAAGCTGAGGCAGTTAGATTGCAATATGGAGTCAAGCATGGGCAATTTAGCAAGACTCTGTCTCATAATTTAAAAATAAAACAGGTTGGGAGTATGGGGATGTAGTCGGTGGTAAAGCACTCCTGGGTTCAATCTCCAGTAACACACACACACACACACACAAAAGCAACAACCAGAGCTGGGAGGAGGAAACAAAGTTATTGCTTAATGGGTACCCAGTTTCTGTTTGGGGTTATAGAAATATTTTGGAAATAGACGACAATGGTTGTAATTAATATCACCGAATTGTGCACTTAAAAATGGATAAATGGCAGGGTGCATTGGCAGATGCCTGTAATTCCAACAACTCAGGAAGTTGAGGGAGGAGGATTCTAAGTTACCGGCTAGCCTGGGTGACTTAGCAAGACTCTGTCTCAAAATAAAAATAAAAATAAAAATGGCTCAAGATGTAGCTCAGCTGTTTGGCATCCCTGGATTTAATTCCCAGTACTGATGAAAAAAAAAAAAGGGTAAGTGGCACATTTTATGTTACAAATATTTTGCCACATATACGCACAGAGTCACACCCCTACAGTTCTGCATGCCAGCATGAGCCTCATCTGGTTTTTCCTGATTAGATAAGTAGGGCCCAGGCACAGAGTTCAATGGGAAACATTAGAGTATTTTGTATTATGTCCTCATGTCAGAACCAAAAATAAAAAGTCCCTCTCTGCTAGCATAGAGCAAATGAGAAAAGAACACAGATCCAATTCTTTTTACTTTCTACCAATTTCTTATTAGGCGGAAGGTAGATTTTTTTAAATAGAAATTTAGTTGTCAATGAACCTTTATTTTATTTATATGCGGTGTTGAGAATAGAACCCCGTGCTTCACACATGCTAGGCAAGTGCTCTACCACTGAGCTACAACCCCAGCCCAGGAAGGTAGATTTTTATGGGCTCGTCAGCCCACAGGCATTTTTAACAATGGTTGCTTAAGATACATGAACCAATGACTATGGGACTTGAACATTTATTTATTTATTTATTTATTGGTACTAGAGATTGAACTCAGGGGCACTCGACCACTGAGCCACATCCCCAGCCCTATTTTGTGTTTTATGTAGAGATAGGGTCTCACTGAGTTGCTTAGCGCCTCACTATTGCTGAGGCTGGCTTTGAACTTGCAATTCTCCTGTCTCAGCCTCCCTAAGTGCTGGGATTACAGGCTTGCGCCACCGCGCCTGGCTGGGACTTGCACATTTTAATTGAAGACCCATCAATGGGATATTTTCAGACCCACAAAGCTCTGGTAGGAAGTGATGAAAGTTTTCAGAAAAAGAAAGAAGAGACAAGGTTCTCAGCCTCAGGGCTGAGTTGGCTCTTAAGGCATAGGGAAGGTACAAGCTCTGCTATTCACTCTCTCAGATCAAAGAACCAACCACCACTGCCTCCACCCCAGACCTCCAAGGAGCTTCTGGAATCCCATCTGACAGTTTCATCTTGACATCTAACGCCTTACTATAGCTCAGCAAGTTGGCAATTTGTTCCTGTCAGAACTTGTCCCATATAAAAGAAATCAACAGTTTCTACAACAGAGAGGACTCTGAGACAGTGGCTACAAAATAGTTTTAGAGACAGGGTCTTGCTGTGTTGCCCAGGGTGGCTTCAAACTCTTAGGGCTCAAGTAATCCTCACACCTCAACTTCCTCCCAAGTAGCTTGGACTACAGGCATACACCACTGCACCCAGCTCTGTTCTTAAAATGTATACCATGTTCAGCATTGAAAGATGCTATGTATATTTTTATAATTAAAAAAAAAATTATCTAAGGGATCTGGTATAGTTCAGAGGTAGAGTGCTAACCTGAGTTTGATCCCCAGCATCACAAGGGGAAAAAAAAAAAAAACTAATCTATAGGTTAAAAAAATTTTTTTTTGAAAAAAACAAATATAATCATTTGCAGACTCCTGGCACAATAGCTGTTATGAAACAGAGCATTCTATAAAAAATAGTGCACGCCAATTTCAGATCCATGGCTTTATAAACTGGGCTGTAACCAGTTCTACTCTGCCATCCATTCCTTCTGCTTCTTTCCTCTTGGTTCAGCTCTGACTTGGTACTGTCTTTGGACCATCTGGGCACAACTACCTTTCTCCTCTGTCTACTTCTCATCTTCCATCTACCTCTACCCAGAGGGCTGGTAGGTTTCATCCCATGATGAAACTGACCAAAAAATTACAACTGCCTGGTACACTGTACATTGAGAAAAATTCTGGGGCTTTGTCTGGACAAATATACGTGTTGTGGGGTTGGGATTGTGGCTCAGGTAGAGTGACTGCCTTCCATGTGTGAAGCACTGGGTTCAATTCTCAGCACCGCATATAAATAAGTGAATAAAATAAAGGTCCATCGACAACTAAAAAAAGATTAAATTAAATTAAAAAATTTAAATAAAAGGGGCTGGGGCTGTAGCTCAGTGGTAGAGCGCTTGCCCGGCATGCGTGAGGCACTGGGTTCGATCCTCAGCACCACATATAAATAATGAATAAAATAAAGACTCAACAATTAAAAAAATTTAAAAAAAAATTTTAAATAAAAAAAGAATGAGTGTTGTTATCAATCAGTAGTGTTTGCCATGAAAGCTGAGGGCAAACGGGAGGGGGTATTTGACATTTGACATTCCTGATCTTAAACTTCCCTGAAATCCCAAACTACCTCTAAGTCCACAAGGGAGGAGAGGAAGACAGGTGGAAGAGGGGTGCAAAAGACTTCCTCAGCCACTCCCCCATATCCCTAGACAGTCAAGGACATCTTGTTCTGGCCCCTTGATGACAAAGGGACCAGGCTCTGCTCTATCACCAAGTCCTCCAGCTTCATTCCTTGCAACATAGCAATGACTTCACATTTTGGTCACAACACAAAATGTCAACAATCCTGGAGCTACAAAGTTTTTTTTTTTTTTTCGTACTAGAGATTGAACTCAGGGGCACTAGACCACTGAGCCACATCCCCAACCCTATTTTGTGTTTTATGTAGAGACAGGGTCTCACTGAGTTGCTTAGCTCCTTGCCGTTGCTGAGGCTGGCTTTGAACTTGGGATTCTCCTGTCTCAGCCTCCCTAAGCACTGGGATTACAGGCTTACGCCACCACGCCTGGCTTACAAAGATGTTTTACATGAAGGTAGAGAATGTAGCTCAGTGGTAGATCACTTGCCTGACATATGTGAGGCACTAGGTTCAATCCCCAGAACTGGGGGGGGGGGGGTTTAAACAGAATTTTTGGAGAGGCAGAGAGACATCCTGGCACTTAGACACGGTTATTCATCCCTTTCCCAGTATTAAGTCCTTTCTTTCCAACTTGACCATGTGGACCTGCTGTGGGGTCTTTATTTCTTTTCAATGGCACCAGTATAGGAACAGCATACAATGCCTGCTACCCAAAGCTAGAGGTTCATCTTCTGTGCTCTAGCCTGGTGAGACCCTGCTTCCCTCCAACAGAGAATCCCCCCTTCCTACTGACCCATCTAGGGAAAAGAGCAAATATTCCAGAGAATGAAGGAAAAATGGGGGCAAGAGGGGAGATGTGAAGTGAATTCTAGGAATTTCTCTAGAGGCTAATCCTTGACCAAGGAAGACCCCAGTTATAAAGAAGCAGCCATACTCTCCACTCTCAGCTCACAGTTGGAGCCTAACCACATCAAGTAGGGGGATCCCACCAGAAAAGTGGACACCATATAGACTCCAGTTCTCTTATCCCATACCACAGCTACATCCCAGTATGCCTAAACTAGACCAGGGCTTTAACCCCCAACATTGGTAAGCCATACAATACTCCAAGAGGTTCCAGAGCCCAAATATTTCAGGTCTCCAGAAATAGCATGGACTGGGGTTGTAGCTCAGTGGTAACGCACTTGCCTAGCACATGTGGGGCGCTAGGTTCGATCCTCAGCACCACATAAAAATAAATAAAATAAAGGAGGTATTGTGTCCATCTACAATTAAAAAAAAGAAAGAAAGAAAGAAATAGCACACTGTGTTACCTGGGAAGAGACACAGCCCAAAGCTCAGAATCTACCTGTGAGGCCACCAGCTCCAGGGGGGCAGTAAGGGAGAGCTGCCTTGGGCAAGGACAGCAGCTACACCTCAGAGCAGGCAGGACAAGGCTTTTGTCAGTCCACAGATAAGCACTGAACTTCCCAAGAGCAACACACAATACACAGATACTGGACTGAGGGGACCTTGAGTCAGGGACCAGCCACAGGCTGTCTCTACTCTGGAAGGATCTGGGCTCAGAGGCTTTCTAGATCAGGAAAGCAGTAAATAAGATCTTAATTAACTGAGTGGCTCTCTAAGTCTCCATGGAAAATTACTTTGGGTGATCCTGACTCAGGAGAGGAAAATGCTTAGACATAAAATATGGGATGGTGCTATCTTTCAGACAGGAGTTAGCAAAACCAAACTACCAGAGAATTCTATACAAGCAGAGTCCCTTTACCTCTGAGAAGCCTCCCTGGTTATCAATCTTCAGCATCTCTCCCCTGTATCTTACTATATGGGAGGAAGGCCAGCTAAGAGAGAGAAAATACAACTGCTGTGAGAAAGCCATGCCCAGGGCCAAGGACCTAAAGCCATTGGACCCCTCTGGACAAAGCTCTCAGACAGAGGGGCCTGGTATACTACATCAGCAGAGTTCTTCCCCAGCTAGTCTCCACACATTGACACTGCCCTCAGGACAAAGTCCATGATCCTCGGCCACAGTACACAAGGGATTTTCAATCTAGCCCTTGAACTACTCATGCCCTATGCCCATATCTTCTTCTTCTTGTTGTGTTTTGGGCACAGGGTCTATGTTGTCCAGCCTGACTTCAAATTTCTGGGCTCAAGCAATCTGCCTGCTTCAGCATCCTGAGTAGCTGGGACTATAGGAATGCCACCATGCCTGACTTTGCCTCCACATCCTTTTATACATTATGTCTTCTGCCTGAAGTATTTGCTCCTCACTTTCTTCACTGGAACACTAATTCCTCCTTCTAGCTGGGTGCAGTGATGCACATCTGTAATCCCAACAGCTTGGGAGGCTGAGTCAGGAGGATCGCGAGTTCAAAGCCAGCCTCAAAAATGGCGAGGCACTTAGCAACTCAATGAAACCCTGTCTTTAAATAAAATACAAAAATTGCCGGGGTGCAGTGACACACACCTATAATCCCAGCACTTAGGGATGCTGAGACAGGAGAATCGCGAGTTCAAAGACAGCCTCAGCAACAGCAAGGTGCTAAGCAAGTCAGTGAGACCCTGTCTCTAAATAAAACACAAAAATAGAGCCGGGCGCGGTGGCTCAAGCCTGTAATCCCAGCACTTAGGGAGGCTGAGACAGGAGAATCGCGAGTTCAAAGCCAGCCTCAGCAATGGCTTAGGCGCTAAGCAACTCAGTGAGACCCTGTCTCTACACAAAACACAAAATAGGGCTGGGGATGTGGCTCAGTGGTCAAGTGCCCCTGGGTTCAATCTCCAGTACC
>PVHX01011348.1:0-44168 GCA_004024805.1 Geosciurus inauris | reverse complement strand
CACAAAAATAGGGCTGGGGAAGTGGCTCAGTACCCCTGAGTTCAATCCCTGGTACCAAAAAATAAAATAAAATAAAATACAAAAATAGAGCTGGGGATATGGCTCAGTGGTGGTGTGCTCCTGAATTCAATTCCCAGTACAAAAAAAAAAAAAATCCTCCTTCTATTAAGCATCATCACCTCTTGTATGAAGCTTTCTCCAGAGGTGAAGGAGGAAGTCTGGGTCACCCTGGATAGTACATACACTATCAGCTAACCTTTTCTGTGTCGCCCTGTGAGGTCACATGTAGGGGCATTTTTGCCTCCTCTCTAAACAGACCTCATACCTGTGCCCCTAAGGGCTCAGGCCTGGAGCAAAACAAGTGCTTGTTTGGTGTGTAGAATGAATGGATGAACACACTGTCTCCTGCCTAGCCACAGGAGGTCAGCTAAAGGAGCAAGCAAAAGCTGGCTGACTGTGACAAGAGATCCCTGCTCAGGGCCCCAGCTGCTGAGGAGAACACCCCACCCCTTCTCACACTATCCGTGTTCTAGTCCAGGCTTGCTGTTCTTGAGTAGAGCCACCCATCACATGTCAGGAGGCTTCTGCTGCTGGGATGATGTTACAGTCTATTTTGAGGGTCACACTGGAGCATCCGTCAGCTGTGCCAGCTACACCCTCCATGTGTCATCACTAAGAGCCAGGGATACCCACAGGTCTGTAAACTCTACCTGAAGAAGTTGGTCCTCCACCATGGACCTTCAGCTTCAGGGCCTCTTTGGCTTCCTGGAAAGATCAACCTGGATGCACCTTATCTCCTGGCACCACTGGCAGGGCTCAGATGCCTCCTTACCCCATCAGACCTGCTCCCAATGTTCATACCTCTGGTGATTCGGCAAAATGCAGCCAAAACCCAGTGGTCTGTGCCAAGCTCCTAGCTCAAATCTCCTTCACAGTAGCTCTCCCTCATATGTGGCGAGTACCCAAAAAGCTCAGCACCCTGACGTGGAGCTAGTTATTCACTGAACTCAGAGGTCCACAGGTCCAACTGCTGGAAAACTCCTACTCATCCTTCACAACCATGTCCAGGCTCTGCCTCCTCTTGCAAAGAGGCTTTTAGTCCACTCTCTACTGAGTAGGCTCCAGGCTCCCTGACGATAAGGCTGATCTGCATTGGCTTTACACATAGCACAGGGTCTGGCACGTACTAGGGAAGAATATAAATGAAATGAAACCTTTCTGATCAGACTAGCTTACTGTATTCTACAAAAGACATCATGAGAGCAGGAAGGCACAGTGGCACATGCCTGTGATTCCAGATATTCTGAAGGCTACGGCAGGAGGATCACAAGCTAGAAGCCAGCCTTGGCAACTTAGTGAGATCCTGTCTTAATAAAAAGGACAGGCGCATGCCTATAATCCCAGCACTTTGGAAGGCTGAGACAGGAGAATCTCGAGTTCAAAGCCAGCCTCAGCAACAGTGAGGCACTAAGCAACTCAGTGAGACCCTGTTGCTACATAAAACACAAAATAGGGCTGGGGATGTGGCTCAGTGGTCGAGCGCCCCTGAGTTCAATCCCCAGTACCAAAATAAAAAAGAATAAAAAGGGCAGGGGGAGCTGGGATTGCAGCTCAGTGGTAGAGCACTTGCCTCGCAGGCGTGAGGCCCTGGGTTCGATCCTCAGCACTACATACAAAGCAATAAATAAAGACAGCTTGTCCATCTACAACTAAAAATATATTTTTTAAAAAAAGGGCAGGGGGGGCTGAGGTTGTGGCTCACTGGCAGAGCGTTTGCCTCGCACATGTGAAGCACTGGGTTCGATCCTCAGCACCACATAAAAATAAATAAACAAAATAAAGACACTGTGTCCATGTATAACTAAAAAATATTAAAAAAAAAAAAAAGGGCAGGGAATGTAACTCAGTAGTACAATGCCCCTGGGTTCAATCCCCAGTACTGGGAAGGAAGGAAAAAAGACATCATGAGAACAAATGCATTTCTGAAGAAACATGACACTAAAAATTGGATTCATGAAGACCTTCTATAAAGGAGGTATATCCTAATCTATGGAAAAACATGTTTACAGATTCAATGGAACAGGAAGTCAATAAAGCTACATACATAGCACACCAACTTCCCTAGACCCACTAAGCAATGGGCATCTTTCAGTTCTGTTCCCTAACATTGAAATTCTGTAAGCATCCAATAGGACATTCCCTTACTTTAACCCAGGGAAGGAATGCAATAGCAGCCACAATGCAGAAAGGCAGTACCAGCCTTATACCTAGGATCAGATGAGGACATCTGACAAGTTAGGCTATTCCACTGCACATCCTAAGCCCTGCAGCCAGGGCAGGTCACCAACATTGTAGGGACTAAGGGCTCATCCACAAAACAGGTACATCATCATTTGCTCCCATCAGGCACAGTGGCACATATCTGTAATCCCAGTGAGGAAGGAGGATCACAAGTTCAAGCCCAGCTTCACAACTTGGCAAGACCTTCAGCAATTTAGTGAGACCCTGTCTTAAAATAAAAAATAAAAAGGACTGGGGATGAGCTAGGGATTAGCTCCACGATAAAGAGCTTACCTAGCATTCATGAAGCCCTGGGTTCAATCCCCAGCACCACAAAAATAAACTAAAAAAAAAAAAAAAAAAAGAACTATGGATTCAGCTCAGTGGTAAAGAAGTGCCCTTGGGTTAAAAAATAAAATCATTTGTTCCATCCATTTCCTAGAGATACTATGAGGATCAAATTAGGCAACATGGGAAAGCTATACACCTGGTTAATGCTTGGGTCATATACTAGGGTCAGAAATACACCTCCACCACTGACCAGAAAGAGGAAACAAATTGATTAATGTTTGCTTGCCCTAAAACTGTTCTTGGCCTTCTCAAAACCATACCATCGGACTGAGGGTGTAGCTCAGTGGTAGAGTACCTACCTAGCAAGCATGAGGCTCTGGATTCAATTCCCAACACTGCCAGAAAAAAGAATAAACCACACCTGATCCACACCAACATTTGGCTATATCTCAACCAAGAGAGGGCTTTTGGGGATTTTATAAAACAACCACAAGGGGCCATCCATACACACTCACCATTTGACAGTGGTCAACTGAAAAGCAGAGTCACTAGCATAAATGACTTGGGACCTTTTAAAACTCAGACTCCAAGATCCACACAACAGCTATATTTACCACATGTAAAAGTGCTGGGGATAAAAGCTGAAAAAGCTGCCCACCTTTTGTTAGTCTTGTAGGCAACACCTACAGCCAAACAATCTAACATAACAGAGTCTTTTCCAGCAAGATCCACCTAAAATGAAATATTAAAAGCCAGTCAAAGGAATCCAGGTGTTTTTGTCTCTCAAAGCTGTTATCTATGATAAGACTATAGAGAAAGTGGTCTAGCCGGGCCCAGTGGCGCACGCCTGTAATCCCAGTGGCTGGGGAGGCTAAGGCAGGAGGATAGAGAGTTCAAAGCCAGCCTCAGCAAATCAGCAAGGCACTAAGCAACTCAGTGAGACTCTGTCTCTAATTAAATACAATAAAGGCCTGGGGCTGGGGTTGTAGCTCAGCGGTAGAGCGCTTGCCTCACATGCGTGAGGCCCTGGGTTCGATCCTCAGCACCACATACACAGCAATAAAATAAAGACATTGTGTCCATCTACAACTAAAAAAATATATATATATAAAAAAAATAAATAAATAAAGGCCTGGGAATGTGGCTCAGTGGTCAAGTGCCCGAGTTCAATCCCTGGTACCGAAAAAAAGTGAGAAAGTGCGCCAGGCACAGAAGTGCACGCCCGTAATCCCAGCACTTTGGGAGGCTGAGACAGGAGAATTGCGGATTCAAAGCCAGCCTCAGCAACAGCGAGGCGCTAAGCAACTCAGTGAGACCCTGTCTGTACATAAAACACAAAATAAGGCTGGGGGTGTACCTCAGTGGTAGAGTGCCCCTGAGTTCAATCCCTGGTGCAAAATAAATAAATAAACAAATAAATAAAAGTGGGAAAGTGGTCTATTTCCCTCCCTACAATTTTAAGGAAGATCTCTCAGTTTCTTTGGCAATATGAGACTCCAGCACCAAAATCCTAGTCAGCACTATAATCATTTTTAAGGTGCTTATTTTAAGAAGCCATTCTCATTCACACTAGTTCAAGCAAATTAAATATAAGTTCTTCTATTAGCAGGTGGAACAGGAAAATTAAGGCTCTAGAGCCCTCCAGCAAATATAAGTTTCTTATCTGTTAATAACTAGATGGGGATAAAAGTGCAACAGCTTCCCATGATTAAAATCTCAAAATCATCAAATACTAGGATTAAAAGATTAGATGGTGGCCTAGCTCCCCAGAGTACAGATGAAAACACTGAAGTCCCAAGATCTACACAAATCCACAGAGCCCTACCAGGCAGGGGAGTTACAACCTCCCTGAAGTAGGCTAGGCTCTTATTCTGGCAATCCTGTCCCCAGCACAGTCCCTTGATTAGGTATTTTGCACACACAATGGGGACAGTTCCTAGGAGAGAAGAATTATTCTAAATGATAGGAAACACACTCAGGGTCAGCAAGAAGGTCACTGCTAGGGTTGGCAAACTTCCTATACCAAACCTAAGGTCTGATGAAGAAAGTTTCTCCAAGGCAGTTGCAGTCACTTTATTTCATAGCCTAAACACCTTAAACATAGTCACTGGGAAAAAGGGAAGAGTGGGAGAAAAAAGAGACTGAAAAGTGTCCCCTCTGATATCCTGTGTCTGCTTAGATCACCCTGAAGTAGGGAGTCTCCCTAATGCTGACTTTAATAAGGACCTTCCTAAAGCTGGTCCAACTGGTGTTCAAGTCCCTAGACTGAAAAACAAGTTTATGAGCAGCAAGGTCACCTGATTGTGACCATGAGTATGCTATTTACCCTGAGATGACAGTGGCCACCACAGCTTTGATGAATGCTGCAAAGAATCTATTATCCCTTTGAAGCATACTGGAGCCTCCACATGACTAAATCCCATAAAAAGGAAACTTGAGTGGGAAAGAAGGGAAGTCACAAACACCATGAACTAGTGGGGAAAACCTCATTCTGGATACTGAATTGTTAATGCAAACTTCTTACTTATGTCCCTGATCTGTGAAATATATGATTATATCATCACTAAAAAAAGTTCCCTGTTTTATCCACAATGTGCCTACTTGCTGTCAAGGCCCACTGCTTAGACTTGGCTATTCCCATAGTCAAGGGACAGAGGCACCCCAGACCCAAGTGGCTTAGCAGTTTCACATCAGTCACAAATGTCATCCAGGAGACCTCAAACTCTGACCACAGGGAACAACTCTGTTGAGGAGAAGAGGGTGGTAATGAGGGACTTACCCATCTCTTCCTTTGCTGACAATCTTCACCTCAAAGTAATAAATACCACAGGCAGCAGGTATAGGGTGGGTGGCACGCACTGAAGCTGCATCTTTGTGATTTTTTCCATGACCTAATGGGAAAGGGCAAGGAAGAAATTTCAGCAGAAGGAAATAAAAATGGAAGGTTCATTCTCTCTGCTCCATGGTAACTTCATCCCTCCTTGGCCAGAGTAAAACCTTACACAGTCCAAGGAATAATTAGACAACTGAGGAAATAGATAAACCTCCCACTTTTGGCTCACCTCCTCCTGAGACTAGCAGCTGTGACTGAGCCACATCCTCCATAACAACAAAGCAAAGGTACAGTTAATGTGGGTGCATGTGAGAGATACCTGAGTGCTGCTGGCAGTCTCTCCACTATCCAGGCAGCCCACCTGGGAGACCAGGGGAAGGAGGAGACAGACAAGGAAGTCATCCCCACCAACAACTTTAGCACAGAACCCCAGGCCCAGTCTGGGATGACTGGCAAGCAGGCCAGTCCACCTGCTGGCTAATGGAGAGGGACGTTACCACCCTTTTTGCCGACTCTTGAAACTAAGTGGAAAAGGGCCGAACTGGAGTTGGAGCCAGCCCAGGGCAACCAAGGAGGCCCTAAAGTGAAAGGTCCAACCCAGAACTGGTTTAGACACCTGTTGCAGTTCTCTGGACATCAGGTGTTTCAGGGCTGAGCAAAGCAGGCAGTCAACCCTCAGCCTGGTCAGCCCCACCACTGTGGACACTCCGCAGGGACTAAGGCCTACCCTGGATTACTCGGGCAGATAAAGGGACGTGATGCGGCAGGGGCCAGGCAGCACAGCCGCCCTGCAGACACTACGAACTTCTCCTCCCGGGATCAGACAGGCCGATACCTTTGTAGTGGACGCGGAGGTTGCCCTGGGAGAGGCCGATGTAGTTGTACTTGTCCTTGGGGCTCCAAGAGCGCGGTAGCGGCGTCTCGTGCTGGTTGACCGCGGGGTACAGGCGCTGCAGGCGCCGGCTCAGCTCCTGCTCCCCGGGGGATGGCAGCCCACCCCCAGCGCCCCCGCCAGAGGAGTCCCCAGCCTGCGGGCTCCCAGCTCCCGGGTCCGCCGTCGCCGCCGCCATCTTGGAGGGAGCTGCTATTGTGTCACTGGGGGCGGGGAGGAGCGCGACCAGATCCGCCCAGCCCAGCCAATGGCCCGCGAGCCTCCCGGGGCCGCAGGGAAACTGAGTCCGAGTCGGGCACCTCTCTTTGGACACTGCCACGCCTTGCCACATTTTGGACTCCATATCCCACAATGCAGAGCTCCATAGGGGCGAGCCAGTGCGAGCTGAGAGGGAAATTCGGGAGATGTAGTGTACGCCTGCTCAGTCATAAGCCTGTCCAACCGAGACGCCAGGTCACCCAAAACTACAGTTCCCGCCAACGAAGCGGCCCCCGGCCTCTCGGCTCTCCTTCTTCCCCTTGGCCTCTGCTTATCCCCCTGACTCAGTTCTGTCGCTAATGTCAAACCTGCTGTAGTGACTGATTCCCAGGGCACCAGGAGCCCGGGTCGAGTCCACCTTAGCTTAGAATGGTCTTCCTCCCAGCCCGCGGTGCCTGGACTGGGGGCGTGGCATAGCCGGGATCCCGCCCTCACCGCAGGCCGCTGGGGCCTGGTCGCCATGGCGACGAGATGTACACTACCGCAGCTTCCCGGGCGGCGGGTGCTGGCCACACGCCTGCCAGAGGGTCATGGCCTCCCCGCCCTCGCGGCACTGCAGCTTGTCCAAGTCCAGGTAGGCAGTAACCGGGTTAAAGGCGGAGAGGATGGCTTGAGTACTTCCAGAGAGAAAGATGACACCTGGTCCCACCTCTGCACCGCCTGCTGGCTTCTGTCCTTTTGGCTGGGGCTTCAGCCCCACAGAATCATTGGTGCAGAAGCAGTTAGAATCCTGGCTGACTTGTCAGTCCAGTGAGGACGTTACGTGCCAGCAAAAAAGGCAGGCTAGGAAAAGGGCAAGCACAGTATCATTAGTAATCACAACTATGTTGTATTGAACATTAATATGCCGAGCGCTTTCTATACCATGTACAACCCTCACAACACCTCTGTAAGGTAGTTACATCATCATTTTAAAGAAATCTAAGTCTGGAGAGTTCACATGTTTTACATATACTTATAAATGGTGGAGTTAAGATTTGAACCCAGGCTGGACATGATGGTGCAGGCCTGTATCCCAGCAATTTGGGAGTCTGAGACAGAAGAATCACAAGTTCGAGACCGGCCTGAGAAACTTAGCAAGACCCTGTCTCAAAATAAAAAATAAAAAGGTCTGGGGATGTAGATCAGTGGTAAAGCATTCCTGGTTCAATCCCCAGTACAAAAAAAAAAAGGAAAGAAAAAGATTTGAACTTTTTTTTTAAATTTTTTGAGTTGTTATTTTATTTATTTATACGTGGTGCTGAGAATCGAACCCAGTGTGTCACGCATGCTAGGCAAGCGCTCTATCACTGAGCCACAACCCCAGCCCAGATTTGAACTTCTTGACTTGGGCTCTTACCCATGGGGATAGACTGCCTTTCACCCTGGAGTTGGGTTTATGTCAAAGATACCTGTCGAATTGCTGGCTGGCTCTAGACAACCAGGCAGATACCATGTATTAGGGTAGGTCCTGCCTGTATTCAGGAGTACAGCCTCAGCACTATGAAATATGACACTGAGCTTTTTTGACCAAAAAAAGCCACATGTATGGATGAAAACAAAAAATTTGGCTTTGGAGCATCAAAAAAGGTCCTTAGATAGGTACTGTGGTACACACCTGTAATCTCAAGAACTCAAGAGATTGAGGCAGGAGGCTCATGAGTTCAAGGCCAGCCTTAGCAATTTAGTGAGACACTGTCTTAAAATAATTTATTTTTCTTTTTTCTTTTTTTGGTACTAGAGCACTGTAATACAGTGGTACTCTATCACTAAACTACATCCCCAGCCCTTGAATCAGTGGTCGAGTGCCCCTATTCAATGCCCAGTACCAAAAATAAAACTTTTTTTTTTTAATTAGCCAGGTGTGGTGGTGCATACCTGTAATCCCACCACTTTGGGAGGCTGAGACAGGAGAATCGTGAGTTCAAAGCCAGCCTCAGCAACGGTGAGGTGCTAAGCAACTCAGTGAGATCCTGTCTCTACATAAAACACAAAATAGGGCTGGGGATGTGGCTCAGTGGTCGAATGCCCCTGAGTTCAATCCCCACTACCAAAAAAAAAAAATGTATCTCCAGCCCTTTTTAAACTTTGAGATAGGGTCTCACTAAATTGCCAAAGTAGGCTTGGAACTTGTGATCTTTCTGTCTGAGCCTCCTGAGTCTCTCGGATTACAGATGTGCGCCAGAACCCCCAGCTTCAAAAGGAAATTTTTTAAATGGCTGGGAATATAACTTAGATGTAGAATTCTTCTAGGTTCAACCACCAGTGTTACAACAACAACAAAAAAGTTCTGAAGCCGAGTGTGGTGGCTCAAGCCTGTAATCCCAGCATTTAGGGAGGCTGAGACAGGAGAATCCCGAGTTCAAAGCCAGCCTCAGCAACGGCGAGGTGCTAAGCAACTCAGTGAGACCTTGTCTCTACATAAAACACAACATAGGGCTGGGGATGTGGCTCAGTGGTCGAGTACCCCTGAGTTCAATCCCCAGTACAAAAAAAAAAAAAAAAAAAAAAAAAGTTCTGAGACTGAGTTTCTATATCTCAAACATGAGTATGACACAGCCCACCTCACAGTCACTGTTGATAACATTTAGGTAGAATATGGGAAGCCCTGGCCACAGCTCTTATATATCTATAATATGATTCTCAATGCAGAAAAGCCTGACTGCACTCAAACTCTAATGATTCAGGGTCTGCTGCCTTTACAAAAAGAAAAGCCTACAAATTTTCCCTAGAACAGGAAGTAACAATTTGAAGATTTTATCCAGAGCTAGTAGTAAGCTTTAGAAAGTGAGTTGCTATCCAGCACAGGCATAATCCAGGACACTGCAATAATCTACAAAAGGGATGTGAAACAGACTCAGAAAGAGAATCTTCATCTATTTCAGGAAGAGAGCAGAATATAATTTCTGAGTGCTGAATTTGGTAGCAATACAAAACATCATTCATTCACCATAGTCTTCCTTTACCATTATGTAGTGATATACATGGAGCTGGGCTGTTCCCTTAGAGGAGCAGTGTGAGTATCCTCTTCCAGTTCCCCTTAGAGCAGAGACAACATGATGGATAGGCCAGATGCTAGCACTGTAGAACATGTCAGCAGAATTCTCTAAAAGGGACCTTCAAATTGTATATTTCCCTGGAGCAGGTATCTCTTCCACAAGGACTTTTCTCCTTTCACCTTCACATTCCTACTGAGTATGTTAGTGGATAGAACTCATGGCTTGAGGTGAGGTCACTCAATACCAGATACGCTCCTGAAAAATGCACTGCCTGCCATTGGCTAAATAATTGAGTTCTCATCACCATGGATATAAAAATATATTTCCTTTGAGGGTTGGTATAAAATACTTAATAAAACTCTAAAGAAGCATCCTAGGCTTTTTGGATAAGCCTATAGGCTCTACTGGATGCTTTATTTGGTTTCTATAAATCTATTTTTTACTATTCTTTCACAAGAAAGTTGTAGAGTTGTATGATGGAAACTAGTTTTCTTCTTTAACAATATCTTTTATCTACTAAATTTTTCCACTTGGAAATTTCTCATGATTTATAGAGTTCCCCTTAGGTTTTTCACTTACCTTGCCTTTTGTGATCTTTCCAGAATAAGCAAGAATGTAATTTAGAAAATGGATTGATCTTGATAGGAAGGTATTGATTTAACCCAGTGAATAAAAGGAGTTGATCTACTGTATCTTCTTATTTTCCAAGACTGCCTCAAACCCATGTACATCTGGCCAGACACCTTTATTTCTCCACACTGATTTTTTTTTTCACACTAGCTTCTTATTTCTCATGTTTTATCCACATTCGTCCAACGTTAGAGACAATAAAGGATAAGGGTTTTGGTTGTTACTGATCTGTGGAGTAGGACTGAGGAATCCACAGACAGGGTTTCCCAAATGGGTTCATGTGAATGCTCTCAAGTTCCCTGGAGTTTTGATAGTGCTAGTCCCATTTTTATAGGCAAAGACACTGAGGTTCACAGGTTAAGCAGCATACCCAAGATCACCAGCTAACAAAGGGTATGAACACATAAGTCCACCTGGCAGTATACTCTACCCTATGGATCTCTGGAATTATTTCTTCCCTTTATTCTACCTGGGCAAGTCTGCCTCCACATGTAGTGCTCCCTGTTGACCTCCAAGTACCTCCATAGCTTGAGCAAGGCTGTTCCTCCTGAATGTTAAAAACTTCCTTAGGGTCCATTTTCTCCCATCTTGCTGTCATAATTAACATCTGTGGAGCTTATTGCAATTTACACAGTATTTTTTGTTGAGGGAGGGATACCAAGGATTGAACTTAGGGGCACTGGACCACTATGCCACATTCTCAGCCCTAGTTTTTGTTTTTGTTTTTAGAGACAGGGTCTCACTGAGTTGCATAGTGCCTCATTTTTGCTGAGGCTGGCTTTGAACTCATGAGCCTGCTGCCTCAGCCTCCCAAGCCACTGAGATTACAGGCATGTGCCACTGTACCTGGCTACATAGTATTTTTTAAAATATTTTTTACTTGTCAATGGACCTTTATTTTATTTAGATGTGGTGTTGAGAATCAAACCCAGTGCCTCACACATGCCAGGCAAGCACTCCACCACTGAGCCACAACCCTAGCCCTACATAGTATTTTTGTATACCTCACTTTTTTAAGTTGTAGATGGACACAATGCCTTTATTTCGTTTATTAATCTTTATGTGAGATTAATCTTTATTAATCTTTATGCTGAGGATTGAACTCAGTGCCTCAGGCATGCTAGGCAAGCGTTCTACCACTAAGCCACACCCCTAGCCCTGTATACTTCACTTTTATTTAAACTTCACAACATTCTGAGAGGCAAAGCAAGAATTGTCTGCATTTCTTTAAGAGGAAAGTAGGCTGAGGGAAGTTAAATGTATGGCCCAAGAGTGGTCCATTTGGAACCCCAGATGTCAGTCCCCAAACTCTATTAGCTGGGAAATGAAGGATCCAGACTCTGCACACCAGCTCTTGGACCCTAGATCCTGTGCTGCTTTTCTGCTATCACCTGCCTTTGGGATCACCTCCTAAGAATGCATCAGAGTTGTGGACATGAAACTATTATCACAGCTACAGCAAATGAAACATACACCCAGAGAGTCCTCTGGGTTCATGGTGAGGGTGTCTTGTCACTGCAAGAGTTGGTGAGACTCTGGTGATGATGTTTCTGGGAATGCCGGAAAATTGTTTGAGTCCAGGGTCAGGGGCTTGCTTGGCAGCATCTCTGGGAATCTGGAGGCAATGCTGGAAAGACCCAGAGCCTGACTCTGATGGGAGGGAAGTCCATGCCTTGTGGATTTGGGAAGGATAGGGGGGTTCTCCTTACTCTGGGATCTGTTACCCACCACCAGCTTCTCTTCTATGCAGAATACACCGACAGTCTTCAGGAGCGATGGTAAATGACTGTCGCAGAGAATCCAAGAGCACACAGAAGCGCAAACTTTCTCAGAAACAAAAGATACTGGTTAGTGACAATGCCTTTTTGGATCTCCACATGTCAGCTCCTAAATCCTATCTGTCTGCCTGTCAGCAACTCAAAAACATGTGCACCAGAACAGCTTCTTCCCAGTTGGGATAGTGTGGCTCACAGAGGCCAAGCCTCCCAGGCTTTGGGAAAGAGAAGAGTGTACATTGGCCACTTGTCATCTGGAAAACCTTACCAGACCCTCCTCTCAGGCAGAGCCCTCAGACCTTTCCCTGCAGTTCAGCATTCTGGAGTGAACTTTCTTTCTTCATTCAGCCTGCCATATGTCAGGCACTGTGCTAAATGCTGTCATGGTCACCAGATCTCCAGGGTCCTTCAGTGCAATGATTATGCCTTTTTGTCTTTATGGCCCTAGTGTTGATAGGATACTTGAGTGACTACCATAAGTTAAGAGCTCCATAAATGCTTATGAGCAAGTATGTAAAGGTAGAGTATAGGGGCTATAGGTGTAGCTTAGTGGTAGAGCACTTGCCTAGCACTGTGTGAGACCCTGGGTTTGATCTCCAGCACTGAAAATCCTGCAGAACAAAATCTTTTTGCCGAAAGGCAAAGTAAAGGAAGACTTCTTGATTGTGTGGGTTCCTCCTCCATTTCTGTTCTTTACAGTTTTTGTATAAGAATGAATGCTATCTTATTAAGTATTAGAGAGAGAGAGAGAGAGAGAGAGAGAGAGAGAGAGAGTGTGTGTGTGTGTGTGTCTGTGTGTTTTGCTGGAGATCAAACCCAGGGCCTCATGCACAAAGGTAAGGGCCCTACCACTGAAATACATCCCCATCCCATTTTGGGAATTTTGTTGATATGATCATAGGATTGTTATCATTTAATGAACAAAATACCCATCATTCAAATCTCAGAGGAAAAAAATGCATTTTGAACAAACATAACTCTAGCTCATAGTGGAACACTGTGGACTGTGTGGTGGTTTTCCTTTTGTGAGTATGTCCCTTGTAGAGGATTTGGGGACACATGAGCCTCATGTGCCACACACATTGTGAGGCTGAAGACAGTCAACACGGCATCCCTGTGGAGGGAGGGAAAAGGAGTCAGTATAGACTCTTCGCGGAGAGGAATTACAGTCCCCTCAAGGTGAGCTCTGTCCCGCTCCCTGCTTCCATCAGCTGTCACCTAACTGGTGAACTTCTGGCCAGGTTCATTTGCTAACTCTTTCTTCTGCGCTTCCATATTCACCACGAGGGGGCGCTGTTGCTCCACCTCCTCCGGCTCCCTTGGATCCTAGGGCCACCCTCCCGTTTACACCTGCAGGGGGAAGCAGAGAACTTCATCCTCGCCACCCCCAAACAGGGAACAACACTGCGTTCTGGCCATTGTTGCTGGAGGCTTTCCCCAGCTCTTCATAATAACTTGGCAAAGACGCAGCCACTACCGCAGGTCACACACCACTGCAATCAAAGTAGGGCGACTATGTTTTCTCACAGCAGAAAGAGCAGACACAAGTATTGGCCTTTTGAAACGCTCAAAAATTTACTATTGACTCACCAGAATTAGGTCCCAAGTGTCTTCCAGGGTTATTTTGTACTTTTATAATAATCATATCAATTTTGATAGTCTTTCAAAAAACTTTCTGGTTTGATCACCGCACCCGGCTTTAAAATCTTTTCATGAGGGCTGGGCATATAGGTCAGTTGGTAGAATGCTTGCCTTGCATGCACAAAGCCCTGGGTTCAATCCCCAGCACCACACACACACAAATCTTTTCATGAACTACATGGCATAGAGAAAATATATATACATGATCTTCTGGTCCAGTAAAGTCTACTTATAGGGTTTCATCATTCATTTGTTCATCAAGCATTTCTGAGACCACACTCACGCTGAGTCCTGCTGGGTTCTAGGGAAGCTGGGTGTGATGGGGATGATGTGACAAGTGAACAGGGCCCCTGGGTTCAATCCCCAGTGCCACACAAATGCACTCGCAAAGAATCAGATTATAGGTCACAGATGAGATCTTAACTTTTTTTTTTCAGTACTGGGGATCGAACCTAGGGCATCACACATGGTAGGCAAGCACCCTACTATTGAGCTACCTCCCTCCCAGCATTTTATATCTTATTCTGAGACAGTCTTGCGAAGTTGCTCAGACTGGCCTCAACTATGCAATCCTGCCTCAGACTTCTGAGTAGGGGTTACAAGCATGTGCCACCAAGCCCAGCTGGTCTTAACACAATTTTAAATCAGAAACTATATACTTGGCATTTGCTGACATTATGCAATAGAAATAGGAACTGACAATATAAATATATCTCTAGCTGGGTGTGGTGGCGCACGCCTGTAATTCCAGCAGCTTGGGAGGCTGAGGCAGGAGGATGATGAGTTCAAAGCCAGCCTCAGCAAAAGCAAGGCACTAAGCAACTCAGTGAGACCCTGTCTCTACATAAAATACAAAATAGGGCTGGGGATGTGGCTCAGTGGTTGAGTGCCCCTGAGTTCAATCTCCAGTACCAAATAAATAAATAAATAAATAAAATTTTTAAGAATCAAGACAGAGGGCTGGGATTGTAGCTCAGCGGTAGAGCGCTTGCCTCGCATGCGTGAGGCCCTGGGTTCGATCCTCAGCACCACATACAAAGCAATAAAATAAAGACATTGTGTTCATCTACAACTAAAAAAAATCTTTAAAAAAAAAAAAAAAAAGAATCAAGACAGAGCCCAGCATGGTGGCACATGCCTGTAATCTCAGTAACTTGAAAGGCTGAGGCAGGAGGATAGCAAGTTCTAGGCCAGCCTTAGCAATTTAGTGAGACCTTGTCTTAAAGTAGAAAATTAAAGGGCTGGCATGTGGCTCAGTGGCTAAGTGCCCCTGGGTTCAATCCCTGGTACAAAAAAAAAAATTAAAACTCCACACATACTACTTCCTACCATGTGCTCCTACCCCTGCTCAAGGTTCAAAATGAACTCCTATTGCTAGAAAACCCTCACCTACCTCCCTTCCCAACAGAGGGGGAAGTTCAGTTTCCTCCTAGGGTCCACAGTTCCCCTTGCTGCATCTTTTTAGTCCTGTCAATCCATGCTTGAAGGTGGGCCTGCCCGCCTTTCTCTCTCTTCAGCTGGACTATGATAGTGCAAGGGCTGGGGCTCTCTGGTATCATAGGTATTCTGTACTCACTGACATATCTACAGAAGAGGATGGCTTGCCTTTACTGAGTTCCTAGCAGGTAGCAGAGTCTGTGTAAACCATACACTAAACTTTCTCATGGCATTCTCACCTCAATACAATGCAATGGAGACTACCATCTTCTCCACTTCACAGATGCAGAGACTGAGGCCCAGAGAAGTTAAGCCTGTGGTTATATAGTGAATAAGGGAGATCTAGGATTTAACCCAAGCCCTCTCAAACTCAAGGACAACAGTCTTAATTATGAACACTATTAAGACATGTTCTAAAAACAAAATAAAAAAAGTCACCAAGTATGTGGGAGGGGGATTGGAGAGGAACATTAGGAAGGGGATGTTCCATAGGTAACCATATGGAATGATTGTAATGTTGCCATAGTAATTCTTTCGTCCCTTCCTGAAGACCTTTCAGTTATCTACAGTTGGCCACCTGTCCCCATGGCCCACATACACCAGTGGTCAGACTATTCTGCAAAATCGAAAACCCTGTTCAGATGACTCCTGGAAACAAGTCGGGTAAGTCAAGGTCAGCCCAGTGGTAGGTGATGGACTGTTACAGATCAGGCCTTGTGCTGGCAGGGCAGAGGCATATGATATCCAAGACTGAGGGTACCAGGGCCTATGGAATGCTGGTGACATCTCAGTCCACCATTCCCTGCATTAGTGTGCAGCAGTATCCCCTGGGCACTGCCAAGCCAAGGTACCTGGAGCAGCTAGAGAACTACCTACGCAAGGAGCTCCTTCTGTTGGACTTGGGCAAGGATTCTACTCAGGAGCTGAGACTGCAGGTCAGAGCTACAGACAAAATGTGAGAAGGGTGGGAAGAAACCTCATTCACAGGACTGAGCGCCTCAGACCTTCCGGGGAGACTGACCTCTCCCAGCTCTTCTGAGTGAGGTGAACTGGATATAGCCTCTAGTCTCTTCAGCTCTGCTGTCTCCAGGACCCAAGCTGGGTCTATTAGATGTCAGCAAATGGAGCCCAAATTTGTTAGCTAGGCAAGCAGAAGTCATAGTGTCCACCAGCCCTGGAGTAACAACCCCAAGCTTGAGGAACAGCTGAGAGAGAGAGAGAAAGAGAGAGAGAGAGATCAACTCAGATTCTAGTACATATTAGGGTATCAGGGAGGGACTCAAATAGGGATGATGACAGGGATTCCCTGACTTCTGCCCTAATCCTGACTGAAGTATTTACTGAGCCCCAGATATGTGTCATGCATCATACAATCATACAATCATACAATCATACTAACATCATACAATCATACTAACAAGGAAGCAAAAGCTTGAAGGCACCCTACTAGGAGTAGTGGAGGTGGGACTCAAACTCAGGGCTACTTCTGGAGCCTGTGCTTATTTCGGTAAGCCATGCTATGTCTCCAAAACTCCTGTGTCTGCAAATCAAGAGGTCCCCACTTTAAACCTAAGTACCTTCTCAAGGAAAAAAACAACAACAACACACACACACACACACACACACAATCTTCCTGTGTTAAGTGAGATAGGAAACCACACCTCCACTATGAAGTCAGAACTTAAGGCAGGCTTGAACCTTCAACCTCTTCCCCCAGGATGGCAGGTGAAAGGCCAACAGATGCAGGAGCTAGAAAGCAAGAAGCTAGTTGCCTGGGAACCAGAGATAGGGCTCAGGCAGAGTACCTGGCCCATGATGGTTCACCATGCCTTACAGACCAGGAGAGGCCTGCAGGAAGCTGCTCACCAGCTCCGTGGTGCTATGAAAGACTTAGATGGTGTCTTGGGCATTCACTTGGGTTACCTGGGTACACTTCTGTGCCCAGTAAAGAAAAATATGGGTCCCTATCAAGGGTGGCAACTATGAGCCAGGAAGTGACAGGTTTCCTTTTTTTTTTTTTTTTTTGGCCAGCCTTACAGAGAGATATTTGAGTTCTTCATAGAGGATTTCAAAACATATAAACCATTGCTATCCTCCATCAAGAATGCGTATGAGGTGATGTTGGGTAAGAACACAGCTCCTCTCATGAGCTCAGCCTGTCGTGGGTGCAGAGGATTCTATTTTTTTTTTTTAATTTTTTTTTTTTAGTTGTAGATGGACACAATATCTTTATTTTATTGCTTTGTATGTGGTGCTGAGGATCAAACCCAGGGCCTCACGCATGCAAGGCAAGCGCTCTACCGCTAAGCTACAATCCCAGCCCCAAGGGATTCTATTCTTTCTGAGGCTCCACAGCAAGATTGGGGAAGCTACTAACTGAGCTTTGAGGTCATCTGTGCATGCACTATTCTGTGATGTGCACCCCAGAGCACATCACTTCCTCCTGTCCTTGAGAGGGAATCCCAGAGGGAACCTCTGGGAAGTGAGGTGGCTCCCGCACCAGCCTCAAGAGGTATAAAGCAGGTTTTGGCTTCAGGACTAAATACACAAAACTAAGTGTGTAGTAGCAACCCTGATCCTCATTTGGACTCTGCCCCTGCTTTTAAAGCAAGTGTGGGAAGGTCTGAAGTAGGAACCATGGCTTTGCAAGCATAGGCTCTTGGTGTTTGCAAGTGATAGCCACTTATCCATGACCTTAGGATCTGTCTCCTGGCTGTTCTTCATGGCTCCAAAAGGACCTTCCCACCTGTCCCTGCTTAGCCCACCAAAGGGAGAAGATTCGTGCCCTGGAGCCACTGAAGGCCAAGCTTGTCACTCTGAATGAAGATTGCAATGAAAGAATCATGGCCATGAGGGCTGAGGAGAGGTATGAAATCTCCATGCTCAAGAAAGAGAAGATGAATTTGTTAAAGCTAATTGACAAAAAGAATGAAGAGAAGATCTCATTGCAGACTGAGGTGAATGAAAATGATGTACTGACCAAGTCCCTGAATTCCTGCCCTCTCCAGGTGACCTTAAGCACTGAGGCCACTCCTAACCCCATCCACCCTCCATCTACCCTTCTAACCCCTCCCAGAGCCTGTTACCTCTATCTTCCGCCCTGCTGCAGGGCTCAACACAGGTTTGGTGTGGCCTTAAGTGCCAGCAGACTTTCTTCACAGGAGGAAGCACTGGCATTTTATTGGATTCTCAGGAATGCTACTTTCCTTCTTCAACCTTTCTTGTTCCTAAGCTGAGAACCACCCAACACCCATACTACTCCTGTATTGACTGGCTGCCTACAGGGATCCACAGAAAGCTTCCAACTACTGAACCACTGTCCTAGCAGGTATCCAAACTGAGGAAGAACTTGGCTGAGGAGTACTTGCACTACCTCAGTGAGCGAGATGCCCGCAAGATCCTCATTGGAGATCTGAATGAGCTTCGGTACCAGCGTGAGGACATGTCACTAGCCCAGTCCCCAGGTAACCTGAGTCAGGAGTCTCCTCTCTCAAAGGGCTGGAGAAAAGTCTGGCTCTCATTACTTACCTCATTCATTCAAGATTCGTAATATCTGCTCATTCAGCACCCATGAAAGGGACGTGTCCCTTTTACCAACAAGGGTTGTGAATCTTTTCAGCAGGACTGAGAATCATGGGATCATTAAGTAGGAATACTCTTAGCAGCAGAGGTAGCCAGGGTTCCCTATGGACCAGACAAGCCTGGTAACTCATGCTATGGGTTTCACTACTTAAGCATGAACCCCTAGGCTGGTAGCTATGTGGACAAGACCCAGGGGATCCAAGGCAGATAGGGCAGAAAGATCTTGGGTATGCCTGAGGAATACTCAACCCAGGCCTGGGTTACAAGCCCCAGAGCCGAGGTGACACAGGCTGATGGGTCCCCTGGCAGGCGTCTGGGGAGAGGACCCTGTCAAGCTAACCCTGGCTCTGAAAATGACCCGGCAAGATCTGACCCGCACACAGATGGAACTCAACACCATGAAGGCCAACTTTGGAGATGTGGTACCCAGGAGAGATTTTGAAATGCAGGAAAAGATTAACAAGGATCTTCAAGAGCAGGTGCTGGTGGGCAAGCAGGGCTAGGCATGGTAGGGCAGGGTCAGGCAGGTGGGTGGCTAGGACCAATCACCTTGCCTGCAGCTGGACAGTCTGAGAGCCGACTATGAAGAGGTCCGTAAGGAGCATGATTTACTGCTACAGTTGCACATGAGCACACTGAAGGAACGAGACCAGTTCTTTTCTGAGCTGCAGGAGATCCAGCGCACCTCCACACCACGACCTGACTGGACCAAGTGTGAAGGTAATAATGACCTTCATGGCCCTAGGGCCTGGTAAAGGGCATGAACTGGACTCAAGGTCTCTCTGCCCAACTGCAGATGTGGTGGCTGGGGGCCCAGAACGCTGGCAAATGCTGGCTGCAGACAAGAACAGTGACCAGCTGGTGGATGTGCTACTGGAGGAGATTGGCGAAGGCCTGCTCCGGGAGAAAGACTTCTTCCCTGGTCTGGTAGGGCATCCCTAGCAGGAAGCTTGGGGTCAAAGTCAGAATAGTCAGACTACTGAGGAGAGTTGAGCTTCAAAGGAGACCATCTTGGGGCCCTTCCCTCCTTAGAGGTAGGGCTATCAGTTGACCCAGACATGAGCTAACACCATGCCTTCCAGGGTTATGGGGAAGCTATCCCTGCTTTCCTTCGGTTTGATGGCCCTGTGGAGAACAAAAAGCCAAGCAAGAAGGAAGTGGTAAAGATCCTTAAGGATGCCTGGAAGGAACGTCTGGCACAGGAACAGGTCAGCTCTTACCGGTCATGTTGGCCCAGTGTGGCCTTCATATCAAGTCCTCTAGAGGGTCCCCTCGTGGTGCTAGGGAATAGGGGAAGGTCAGCCAATTCTGGGACAAGCTGACCAAGCATTCTCCCCACCCTGCAGAAAGAAAAGTTTCCAGATTTCTTCTTTAATTTCCTGGAGCGTCGCTTTGGGCCCAGTGATGCCATAGCCTGGGCTTACACCATTTTTGAGAATATCAAGCTCTTCCGCACCAATGAGGTCATGAGTCAATTCTATGCAGTCCTAATGGGAAAGGTGAGCTTGGCCTTGGTCCCTACCTGGTCTCCTTGGGGAGACAGAGGGACTTTTGTCTTCAGCACAGCCCAGCACTGCCCCCATCACCCCAGGAAGCAGCAAGTTAGTGAATTATTTCCTTTCTATAGAGGATGGAGAGTGTGTATATCAACCAAAAGGAAATAGTAGCCCAGCTGCAAAAGGAGATGACAAATGCTGACAGTCAAAACGAGGGGCTACTAAGCATGGAACAATTCAGGTGAGAGGCCTGTCCTGGCCACACCAAACTCCAGCATATCTCCTCTGGCCAGGAATGCAGGGAAAAAGGAAGCCTGGCAGGAATGTCATAGCCTAAGAGATTGCTGTCCTTCTGAACAGTAATGGGGATGGCAGAGAAGGGTGTGGGGATATGAGTGGGCAGTCTCTGCCAGTCCTCTGTTGGCCCTTGTCTCCCCACAGCACCATCCTTAAGAGCATCTTCCCCCTTAAGAAGGAAGAGCAAATTCAGGAGCTGATGGAGACGGGGGGCTGGCATCCCAACAGCAGCAGTGCAGACTTGTTCAACTACCGCTCATTGTTTTTGGAGGTAAGTAGGGAGTCCAAGAACTTGCCCAGCCCCTACCCTAGTTTTGACTGGCCCCCAGTCAATGTGGCCTCACCCTGCCTTGTGGCCTCTTCCAGAATGAGGAAGGCCAGAGTGAGCCCTTTGTGCAAAAGCTGTGGGAACAATATGTGATTGAGAAGGATGAGTACCTACATGAACTAAAGCAAGAGCTGGGCCTCGAACTGTGAGTGACCCTGGGGTCCATAGGTCCACTTGGCCATTGGCAAGTCCCACACGAGACAAGTTCCACAGGGTGGCATCTCAGGGCCCTGGGTGCACTGAGCTTTCTGCTGGGCACTATAAGCTGCTCAAGTCCAGCAGAAAGGAGAGCACCTTAAGAGGCTGGGCTACAGAGGGAAGGACTCAAGCATGTCTCTATTCTTTTTTTGTGGGGCAGCCATAATGAGGTGACCCTATCCAAGGTGCGTAGGGCCTTGATGAACATTGACCCCAGCCTGGACAAGCAGACTTTGAATACCTACCTGAGCCAGGCCTTTCAGCTACCCATATCAGAACTTCCAGAGGAAGGCAATGAAGAGGAGGAGAGCACTAAGGTATGGCTCAAGCTTGCACTGGAACGGCTTCAGATGGGTGATGTCAAGCGCATAGGGCCTCGGGACACAGAACCTACAAGCTAGGACCATCATGGACAGTATGAGAGCTCTAATGTTGCCAATCCAATGTTTAATATAAAACTGTTTGAACCCATACCATTTTCCAGGCTATGTTGGGATGTTGGGTGGTAAGAGGAGGAGGATCTGGGCTGACACCAGCACATGAACCAAAAAGCAAATATTCTATTTATCATACTTTATTGATGCTAGGGGACAGGGAGGAGAGCTGGAGGTTATATGGGGCTAAGAGGCCTCAGGTGGGGACAGGCATATTGAGGCCTGACCACTACCGGGCAGGGAAGACAGAGTTGCCACTGAATGCACAGGGGATGAGCAGCTGCCGGTACTCCAGGGGTAGGTGTCGCTCCACAAGCACATACAATGAGACTTGGTCAGTGATCAGGCCCTGCCTGCAGCAAGGGAAGAGAGGGGCATAGGGAATCAGTGCCAACACTCCCACACCCAGCCTTCCTCTTCTGCCCAACTCACCGTCGCATCAGCAGTTCTAGGTCTTCTGGCTTTACAGTCTTGCGACCAGCATGAGCAGCAAATACTTCCAGGTCATTGCAAAGGTGCTGGAAATACTTGTCTAGGCTGCCAAGAAGGTTGGATTACAGCAGACTGAACAGTCTATTCATAATCTAAGAGGCCCCACTCTCCACCCAAGTGTCCAAGACTCACCACTTCTCCACCATCTCAAAAGCCTTCCTCTCCATGGGCATCTTAGCATAGAAGCTAAAGAGTTTTGCATAGTGGCTCAGTCCAGCCTTATAGGAATCTTGATGGGGCCTGGAGCCAGCAGTTCGGGGTCTGGAGGGAAGCCTGGCTAACGTAGGCTCCAGAGTTTCTGAACATAAGCTGGGGGCAGGAGTGGACAGAGGTGACTAAATTGCTACTTGAGGAGGTCCCTAATCAAGGGCAAATCCTACTAGCTCCTGATAAGACTGGGTCCATGTGCTCCTTAGCTTGGACCAGCAATCCCAACCATCTACTGAGAGGCTGTGGAGTCAGGGCCACACAGAAGCCCGATGTTTCCCTAGACCCTGTTCCTCCAGTCTGGATACAATGTCCAAGTCTAGCCTCATCATATACAATGACACTTGCTCAGGCCTGTGATCCCTTGGCTTCAGAATGAATATTTTCTCCCCTTAGGAGTTTATCACTGCCTATCCCAATTCTGCTAATCTTCCTCCAGAAAGCCCTCTCTGAATACATACTGACCTAGGCACATGCACCTCACTCTAGCTCTCCTAAGCTCCTGGAGGTAGGCACCAGGATCAAGTATGCCCTTGGGAAGTATCTCCCCAGACTGGCTCAGGCTGCTATGCTGGACAGTCATCTGCATACCTGTGGAAAAGGGTATGACTATGTGCACAAGGTGCCCAATGCTGACCTCAGTGCCTGTCCCTTTCCCAAGAGGCCCATTAGTAACAGGGTCATGGAATCTTACACTGCAACACCAGGCAGTGGGGCTGGCTCAATTGGATGCAGTCGGTTGGCCTGGAGGACCTTGGGGGTTCTGGACGCCAATTCTGGACTTGCTGCAGAAAAAGGGTAGGGTCATAGCAAGCTCAGGTTTGACCCATCTCACCCAGTTATACAGGTCCAGTGAAGTCTTGTCCTGTTCCTCAAGGGCCTCACCTAGCTCCAGCTAACCAAGTACCCCTCAGAGTCTCCCTAGCTCCCTAATATCACCAGTACCCAGAAACAACACGGGCAAGCCCCCTATGTGTACAGGGCCTGAACACAGCTGTTGCCATTCACCCACTGATCCCTGTACTGGGCTTCTTACCTGGCCTGCCAGAGGTGTTCTCATCCTCTGAAGATCCTTCTGGCTCCTCTGCCTCCATAGTCCCCTGGGATTCCTCTGCTTCTATTACCTCTGGAGCAGCAGCAGGCCAAGGCTGTGGCTCCAAGAAGGGTAAAGATGGAGCAGCAAGGCGAGCCCCACTCACTGAAGAAAGACCAAGTCAGAGGCAGCACCAGGGCACTGATCTGGAATCTTCTGGCCCAAAACTGACACTGTTCTTGGGTGGAGGAAGGCCCTCCAGCCAGAATGCTTTGGGGAACACAGCACTGGGGCTTGAGGAGGAAAAATCAGCAGTGCTAACTTGCCCAAGCTAAGTTTGGCTCCACGCCACCTGCCCTACATACTCACTGTAGTTCTGTAGCCCAGGTCCACTGCTCTGTGTCCTGTGCCCCACAGCCCTCTCAGCATCTTCAGTACCAGTAGGAAAGGGGTGGGGCAGAGACCGATGTACACTGGGAGAACAGCCAACCAAGGGCTGTGAGAATGGCTGGGTATCTTCCAAAACAGTGTCCGTTGGCAGAGTTGCAATAGGAGTTTTGAGGCTGTCACCTGAAGATCAAGAGCCAGCTGGTATTCAGTGTATTCCAGGCTAACCTGCTGATACTGAGTTGCCAGGGTCTGGGCAATTGGCCCTGTGGATCTGCCCTGCCTGAGTAGTCTCAAGAGAGAGATGACCTACACTCTAAACCTTATCTCCCCTCCACAACTCTCACTGCTTACCTTCCTGCCCTTGGTGTGGTATTCACAGGCCTCCACAGCGTGCCCACCTGCAACTGTTTACACATACCTGTACACTTCACTTTCCTTCTGCCCAGAAACCTCCTTCTCCTCTGATAAATTTGACTTCTCTTAGGAAATCAGGCTCCAAGGTCAGCTCTAACTGGCTTGCTGATTGTGAATCCTGGCCTCTCAACCTTCCAATGAGCTCCGACCACGAAACCACACACCTATCCTATCCTAGCCCTGTAGTTCAAGGATTTGAGATTCTGCAAGAAACAGAGGCACTTAGATTGAGCCCCAAGGCCAGTGCCAACCATGGAAAGAAAGTAGAAACTCCTCATAGACCTATTAGCCAGGCTCAAATGCTACCCTTGATTCCACCAAGAGGGGTATAACCCCAGAGTGAGGAGTACCTCCAATCTGTCATAGGGAAGTACCTTCTCCCAAAAGCTGAAAGGGGGAAACCTCAACCTCACCTGGAGGAGCCGAGGCCAAGGAATCATCTCTCAGATCCTGCAACAGGGCACCCACATCTATAGCCTGGCGGCGGGGAGGTCTTCGAGCCAAACCAGGCCTCCTCACTGACTGTGGCTGAAGAGGTGTGGCAAAGGTCAGGTTGAGGGAGCTGGTGGTAGGGAGGAGGCACAAAGGAAAGTCAGGTGCCTGAGGCCTAATGTCCCCAAAGGATTCCCCTATCTGCCCTTGGGGCTCTCATCTTTTTTTTTTTGGTACTGGAGATTGAACTCAGGAGCACTCAACCACTGAGCCACATTCCCAGCCCTGTTTTGTGCTTTATGTAGAGACAGGGTCTCACTGAGTTGCTTAGCACCTCGCCATTGCTGAGGCTGGCTTTGAACTCACAATTCTCCTGTCTCAGCCTCCCTAAGTGCCGGGATTACAGGCTTGTGCCACCGCACCCGGCTTCATCTTTTTTTTAAAATTGTAGATGGACACAATATCTTTATTTTATTTATTTACTTTTTTATGTGGTGCTGAGGATCGAACCCAGTGCCTCACGCACGCAAGCGCTCTACCACTGAGCTACAATCCCAGCCCAGGGCTCTCATCTTTTAGAATGTGGTCACCAGCCTGTAAGGCTAAAGCCAGCAGGGATTGGTATGGCTAGATTCCATCATTCGGCAGCTCTCTCCCCAAGCCTCTACTCCACCAAAACCCAGAACAGGGAATAGCACCTGGCAAGGGATGAGGCATCAGCATTCCCAGGATGCTCTGTCAGTGACCAGAAAGAAAATGTAAAAAGAAAAAATCATGGTAAGTTATTTGAGTCCACAAAAGCCCTCTCTCAGGCCTCCTTAAGCCTCTTCAGAGAATAGGAGGAAGAGGACAGCAATAGGTGGTGTCCTAAACCTCACCTTGGGTGTGAGGCAGCCCTTGGTCCACTTCTTGCTGAAACACTGACAATCTCAGCCTCTGCTTCTTCCTGCCAGGAGCTGGCAGACCTGCAGCCAGGGTTGTGGGGGGCTCAAGTTCAGGAAATTGTAGATCCAGGCTATAAGGACAGACCTTATCTCAGACAGGCAAGGAAGCTCAATTTTGGCATTTGGAACCAAGAGGTGCCCAAACCAGAACAACTCAACAGCCCAGCCCAAGAGGAAAGTTTACTGTGTACCTGCCCCGACTGCTTTCCCTTCTGGAGGGCTGGACCACCTGCAATGCTGGCAGTGGCTTCACCACTGACTCTGGCATCAGGATAGAAGATTCTGGGGCTGCAGAATAGAACAGCAGAGGCTTCCTTGAATGAGGGATACCACAAGACTAGTGCCTATCTCTGCCTGGCAGATTAGTGCCCACTCACCAGTTAGTAGAATGTTCTTCAGCAGAGTCCGAGGTGTCTGTTCCTCTACAGTACCACTGATTTGAACGTGGGCCAGTCTGCCAATAGACTATGGGTAAAAGCACCATGCAACCAGTCTGCTCTTTTTTGCCTGAGGATTCCTTCAAGGTAGGCTCCAGAGCAGAAATAGCCCCAAGAAGGCAGCCTGGACCCTATAGTCAGTGGATTGGGCACTTACCCTGGCTCCCTGGGAATGCTGTTTGGCAGATGTCTTTGTTCGACTACTCAGCCTCCTGGAGGAAGGTGTTTCAAGTAGGGCTCTCTGGGCACTATGTAAAGACCAATTTTCTGAGAATTATGTAAGGGAGTGGGAATGGCAAGCTCTATGATGCAAAGATATGCTTTCACCAGAGGTCTTGGCCTAAAACCCTTTTCTCTCAGGGATAGGAACCCAGAAACCACTTGTGCCTTCCATAGCCTCTGTCAACAGAGATGTATGTGTGTAAAAGAGAGCTATTAGGTATGGGAAGAAAGGCACTATGATTGATCCAGCCAGAGAGGGAGACTGAAGAAGGTTTCACAGAGTAACTTTAGAAGAACCATAAAGGATAAGTAGGGATTAGCCATACAGACAAGAGGAGCAATTGGAAGAGCTTCCATTCCAAACACTTTAAAAAATATAAAGGATATTTAAGTATTTTTAACCCTTTTTTTTTTTTGGACTGGGGATTGAACTCAAGGGTACTTGACCACTGAGCCACATCCCCAGCCCTATTTTGTGTTTTATGTAGAGACAGGGTCTCACTGAGTTGCTTAGCACCTTGCCATTGCTGAGGCTGGCTTTGAACTCGCGATTCTCCTGTCTCAGCCTCCCTAAGTGCTGGGATTACAGGCTTGAGCCACCGCGCCCAGCTTATTTTTAACCCTTTTAATTACTTGTCAGGGTCTGATGGGAGCCTCCAATGGGTCACCTAGTTCTGCCTCCCCAGTCCAGTGACTCTCAGAACCACATAAATATTCCCTGGGCACAGCTCCTACTTCATCATTCATAGGTTTTAAAAAAAACAAAACAAAACAAAACTTTCATGAATGACTTCCCACTCCTTTATAAGGAAAAAGACTGAACTGTCTCAAATGCTCACTTCTGCACCCTCTGCCCCATGAAATCACCACAACCCTCTCCCAAGGTCACTCCCACCAGGACAAATTCCTGCTCCCTAGTAAAACATCTTTCTAGTTCCTGCCTCGCAATTTCTGCGAAGGCTGTTCTCTCTAGCTCCGTTCCCAACTTTCAGCTAGTAGCTACAGAGTAGGGCCAGCAGGGCCTAATGTGCAGGTAAAGGTGGGGACCACCCGGAAGGCAGGGGCAGATGTCTGGACACACCCTGGGTGGTACGAGTGAAACAGCCTAAACACTGAGCGAATTTCCTTCGCCTCCAGAGGTCGAAGACTTGGGCAGTGTTTCACTCTGAGGTCCTGAGGCCTGGTTATCTGGAGCTCCAGAGTAGGGGCACAAACAGCTCGGCCGAGCCAGGCTAGGGGAGTGGACCAATTCTCAGTGCCCTGAGCTCTGCTCCTCTCTGAGACTCTTGCCCTCTCCAAATAAGGTTGGCGTTGGCTCCCACCCAGACCACACTCCCGGGTCATTCTAGTTGCGTCGCCTTCCCATACCCAGCCCCGGCACTCCGGGGTCGCCGTGGGGTACGCGAATCCGCTGTATCCAGCACGCGCCGCAGGAGCGTGCGCGTCGTAGGCTCGCTGTCCAAGTTATCGCTGTCCGCCATCCTCCCAGCCTCCGGCTCTCTCAAACGCCCAAGAAGTCGATGGCACTGCGTTCCCGCCGCCGCATTTAAGTAAGATCTCGCGATGTTTCCGCACAGCCCCACGGGAATTGAAGTTCTCGCTTTACCTGCGGTACGCCGCGTGTGCCTGGGTGATTGCAAACCCTACCTTTGGGGGCAGCTTTTCCAAATGTAAGGCTGGATAACTGTATGTTCCAGTCCAAATTTTGGTTTCCTCATCTATAAATCGAGGATGAAACCCACCTAATAAGGACTCGTGTGTGTGTGTGTGTATGTGTGTGTGTGTGTGTGGTTTTGGGGACTGAACCCAGGGGTGCTCGTACCTCTGAGCTACATCTCCAGCTCTTTTTGGTTTTTGAGTTAGGGTTTCTGTAAATTGCCGAGGCTGACGTAGAATTTGCGATCCTTCAGTCTCAGCCTCCCAAATCGCTGGGATTACAAATGTGCGCCACCTCGACTGGCGCATAGGCTTATTTATGTTTGTTATTAAAACAAAACAAACGTTGGGTGTGATGACCCATGCCTGTTAATACCAGTAATTAAAAAGGGAGACTAAGAAAGATCGCCAGTTCCAGATCAGCCTCGGCAATTTAGCGAGACCCTATCAAAATTAAAAATAAAAAGGGCTGAGCCGGGCGCGGTGGCGCAAGCCTGAAATCCCAGCACTTTAGGGAGGCTGAGACAGGAGAATCGCGAGTTCAAAGCCAGCCTCAGCAAAGGCGAGGCGCTAAGCAACTCAGTGAGACCCTGTCTCTACATAAAACACAAAATAGGGCTGGGAATGTGGCTCAGTGGTCAAGTGCCCCTGAGTTCAATTTACAGTACAAAAAAATAAAAATAAAAAGGGCTGGGAGCTGGGCGCGGTACCGCATTCCTGTAATCCCAGCGACTTGCAAGTCTGAAGCAGAAGGATCGCAACTTCGAGACCAGCCTAGCAATTTAACAAGACAACTTAGTGAGATCCTGTCTCAAAATAAAAAAATAAAAATGACTGGGGATGTACTTCAGTGATAAAGCACCCTTGGGCTCAATCTCCAGTACTAAAAAAAAAAAAGTGCTGGGCTGGGATATAGCTCAGCGGTAAAGCACCCCTGGGTTCCATCCCCAGTATTTCGGAGTGGGAGCGCGGGGAGGAGCAAAAAAAAAAAAATTAGATTCTAGCTTTTGAAAATAATGGAACTGCCTGGCTGATGGAGCACACCTGTAATCCAATCCAGCAACTGGATAGGCTGAGGCAGGAGGATCACAAGCTCAAGGCCAACCTGGGTAATTTAGTGAGATCCTTGTTATTTATGCCTGCTCTCTGTGTTATCTGACAATTTTTTTTTTCCAATAGTGGGGATAGACCCCAGGAATGATCTACCTCTGAGTTATATTCCCAGTGTTTTCTAAAAATTATTTTAGTTTGGAAAAAAAAATTTATTTTGAGACATGGTCTCCATAAATCCCCCAGGCTGGCCACAAACTCGTGATCTTCTTACCTCAGCCTCCCAAGTACCTAGGATTACAGGTGTGCACAACAATGTCTGGCTATTTGACTTAACTTGCTAGCTCTTTGCAGTCACATTTCCATGGTCACCATCAAACACTTAAGCTCAGTTGTTTTTTTTCTGTGATCCTGAGGACTGAACTCCAGGGGCTTGTGGATGTTAGGCAAGTGCTTTACCTACCACTCAGACCTGCCCAGACCTTTCTGTGTGTGTCTGTGTGGGAGGGGGTGGGGGGTACTGGGAATTGAACCCTGGCCTTGCACATGCTAACCATATGCTACCACTTACTTATATCCCCAGTCCTAAGCCTTTATTTTGAGACAGGGTACTGCTAAATTGCCCAGGTTAGCCCCTATTTGGTGGGGCATGGATATTGAACCCAGGGGTGCTTTAATACTGAGCAACATTCTCAGCCCTTTATTATTATTATTATTTTAGTTGTAGACAAACACAATATCTTTATTTATTTATTTATTTATTTTTTAAATATTTACTTATTTATTTTTTAGTTTTAGGTGGACAGAATATCTTTGTTTTTATGTGGTGCTGAGGATCGAACCCAGTGCCCCACGCGTGCTAGGAGAGTACGCTACCACTGCACCACAATCCCAGCCCCTCTTTATTTATTTTATGTGATGCTGAGACTCAAACCCAATGCCTCGCACATGCAAAGCAAGCACTCAACTGCTGAGCCACAACCGCAGCCCATTTCTCAGCCCTTTTTTTTTTTTTTTTTTTTTAAATGCTTATTCCTTTTTTCTCAAACTTCTTTTTTTTTTTAGTTGTAGATGGACACAATGTCTTTATTTTATTGCTTTGTACGTGGTGCTGAGGATCGAACCCAGGGCCTCACGCATGCAAGGCAAGTGCTCTACCGCTGAGCTACAATCCCAGCCCCATTTCTCAGCCCTTTTTATTTTTTATTTTGAGACAGGGTCTTGCTAAGTTGTTTAGGGCCTTGCTAAATTACTGAGGCTGGTTTCAAATATGTGATCCTCCTGTCTCAGCCTCCTAAATTACTGGGATTACAGGTGTATGCTACTGTACCCAGCTGGGCTCAACTCTTGATCCTCCTACCTCAAGCTTCCAAATAGCTGGAACTATAGGCATGTGCCATTACACCCAACTACTACATGTTTTAAATAAACAGCTGGACACCGTGGTGCATGCCTTTAATCCCACCAAGTCAGGAGGCTAAGCAGGAAGATCACAAGTTCAAGGCCAGCCTCAGCAACTTAGCCAGGCTTTAACGAAGTTGGCCAGACCCTGTCTCAAAATAAAAAAAGAAATTAAAAAGGCTGGGGGGCTGGGGACATAGCTCAGCTGGTAGAATGCTCCCCTTACATGCATAAGGCCCTGGGTTTCCCAGCACCACAAAAAAGAGCAGGGGCTATGGATATAGCTCAGTGGTAAAGCACCCCTAGATTCAATTCCTGGAACCAAAAACAAAACGAAAACAAAAAAATTCCAACAAACAAAAAACGAAGGGTCTAAGTGAGGAAGTGAAGGAGGAAGGAGTGAGAAAGATTGGCAAGAGCTAGACTATATAGGGTCTTGTAAGTTATAGGAAGGAATTTGGAAAGTATTCTAAATGGAATAGAAAGTCACTAGAGATTTAAGCAGAGGTATGACCTAATCAGGTTTTCTTTGACAGCCATGTGAAGAACAGATTGTAGAGTAGGCAAGATTGGAAACAGACGTGATGAGGTTCTTATCTTTCCCCAGAAAACGAAGGGCTTTGCATTCCCTACCACTGAGCTAAAATTCCCTAGATATGCTTTGAGTCTAGAAGATTAATTGTAGATTAAAGGTGATTTTTATGAACTAGAAAGTAGAGTTTGAGCATAATCTTCAATATTCTGTGCATAAATATCAATATGACCTCCCTTTTTTTGGTACTATGGATTGAACTCAGAGCTGCTTAACCATTGAGCCACATCCCCAGTCCTTTTTTGTATTTAGAGACAGAGTCTCACTGAGTTGCTTAGGGCCTGGCTAAATTGCTGAGGCTAGCTTTGAACTTGTGATCTTCCTGCCTCGGCCTCCTAAGCCACTGGGATTACAGGTGTGCACCACCTCACCCAGCTCTCTCTTCATTTTTTAAGCAAGGTAAGTAAGTCTTAAGACAGGTAGGAACTAAACCATATCAATATCTGTATGACAATGAAAATACATAACAGATACAATGATCTTTTGCTGATTATTTATCTTTAATTTTACAAAAATTTAAGCAAGTAAAAAAAAGTGTGCATTCATTTAGGCACAGTAGCTCATGCTTGTTATGCCAGCTACTTGGGAGGCTGAGGACAGGAGGATCATAAATTCAAGTCCATCCTGGGTGACTGATGAGATTCTTTCAAAATAAAAAACAAGCCAGGCACAGTCCCTATGTCTGGGTGTTGGAAATAAGTTGCTTTTTCTCCCAAATGGTCCTATATTTTTCTAAAATGTTTTAAGCATGAGTCCCCTTTGTGATAAAGAACAATAAAAAAATACATAGGTTAAGAGTTGCTCTAATCCCACTTTAATCCCAGCTACTCAGGAAGCTGAGAAGGACTGCAAATTCCAGGCCAGCCTCACAATTTATGTTGGGCCAGAGGTGAGGGATACTCTGTCCCATAAAAAATAAGAAGAGCCAATGGCAGCCAGCGCAGTGGCACATTCCTGTAGTATCAGTGGCTTTGGAGGCTGAGGCAGGAGAATCCGGAGTTCAAAGCCAGCCTCAGCAAAAGCGAGGCACTAAGCAGCTCAGTGAGACCCTGTCTCTAAATAAAATGCAAAATAGGGATGGGGATTTGGCTCAGTGGTGAGTGCTCCTGAATTCAATCCCCAGTACCAAAAAAAGGTGTGTTTTGGGGGGAGCCAATGGCACACTCCTGTAAACCATTCCAGAGGCTGAAGCAGGAGGATTGCATGTTCCAGGTCAGCCTGGGCAATTTAAGGAGATGCTATCTCAAAATAAAATTTTAAAAAGGGCTGGGACAAGCTGGGCGCACTGGTGCATGCCTATAATCCCAGCAGCTCAGGAGGCTGAGGCAGGAGGATCGCAAGTTCAAAGCCAGCCTCAACAAAAGCGAAGTGCTAAGCAACTCAGTGACACCCTGTCTCTAAATAAAATACAAAAAATAGGGCTGGGGATGTGGTTCAGGGGTCGAGTGCCCCTGAGTTCAATCCCTGGTACCTCCCTCCCCACCCCCCCACCCGCGCCAAAAAAAGGCTGGAACAGGGGCTGGGGTTGTGGCTCAGTGGTAGAGCGCTTACCTAGCATGTGTGAGGGGTAGGGTTTGATTCTCAGCGGTGCATATAAATAAATAAATAAATAAATAAATAAAAATAAAGGTCCATCAACAACTAATACACACACACACACACACACACACACACACACGGCTGGGACACAGCACAGTGGTAGCACAGCACCCTTGGGTTCAATCCTCAGTACTGTAAAAACAAACAAATGAAATTAAATAAATAAATAAAAAGGGCTGAAGCTAGCTTAGAGAGCTAGCTTGTTCTTGGGTTCAGTTCCTAGTACCGCAAGTGGGGAGGGAGTCAGGAAAAAGGGTGAAATGGGACAAGAAAAAAATGGGAGAAATGGAGAATTCTGCAAAAGAAGGCTAGTTTGCAGGTAACTCCCTTAGTCTATTGCCTGGTTCCCTCTCTTTTTCACAGCCTCATTACACTTTTTTTTTTTTTTTTTTTTTTTAAGTTGTAGATGGACACAATGTCTTTATTTTATTGCTTTGTATGTGGTGCTGAGGATCGAACCCAGGGCCTCACGCATGCAAGGCAAGCGCTCTACCGCTGAGCTACAATCCCAGCCCCCCCTCATTACACTTTAAAACATTTCCTCCCAAAGATGTTGAGGGAGAGGTGTTACAATGCAAGTCCTTTTGCATAAAACTCTTCAACGGTTCTCAGTCACCTGCAGAATAAAATACAAATTCTCTAACTTGGCCCAGTTTGTTATTTAGCGCTTCTGCTACCCTGGCTGTCTGCTCCCCTTAAAGGGACCAAGAACAGGCTACAATTCCAAACCAAGGGCTTAACGGTTCTAACTTTCTAGGTCCCTGACCACCAGGACTTCCATTTTCTCCTCTGCCCAGCTCATTCCTTTGTAACGTTTATTTTTGCCTAGACATCCATTTGCAGCATTCACATCTACTATGGAAGACGGATCTTTATCCCTCTAGGGGTTCTGGCTCCCTGTCAACTCCCTGCACTAAGTACTGCAAATAGCTGCCGATTAGTGATTTAAATTAGGTAAGTGAGTCAAAGCAGGCTGAAACGGGAGAGTCCCCCAAGGCGGAGAAAGTGGTTCCTGAGCCCCTTCGGGGCACCGAGGCCCAGGTTTCCTCCTCTTCCTCCTCTCAAAGGCACTCAAGATTTGGGGACAGCTTCTGGCAGGTAGCACAATCTCGCCCGAATCCTGATCCGCAGTAACCGGACCTCTTCCTTAGGCGGCGCTCGGAGCAGCAGACGCCGAGTTCGCGCGAAGCATCACGGGACTCGTAGTCTCCGTGGGCATACCCATAGCGCTTGCGTACTGCTGAAGCACGCCCCCTTACCCCCCAACCCCATCAGGATTCCGGGTCCTTGTAAGCAGCAGTCTACGACAGCATTCCACCAGAACACACTTCTTCCGCCTATCGAGGATGAGCCGGGTCTGGAAAATAATCTTTTTCGGGAGACTGCTGTGGTGCCCTGGAAAGTGGCCGGAATTAAGCACGCCTCCGCCCGGAAGTGAGCGGCTTCTGGCGCGGTGCATTGTGGGGGGCGTAGTCCTCCTTTCCAGGCGGTCCTTCGCGGCGTCCCCCGGGCCGACTCCGGAGCGCAGGCGGACGGCCGGGCGGGTGGCGCGGCGCGGGCCGGCGGGAAGCGTATTCTAGGCACGGGGCGCCGGGCCGGGCCGCTTGCGCCCGGCGGCAATAGTGGGAGGCCACCTAAGGCCTCGCGCGGCGCCGCCCGTCGAGGGGCTGGCGGCGGCGGACGGACCGGGCCGTCGAAGAGCTCAGGAGGCCGGTGGGCCGGGCCGAGCCGCGCGGCGCAGCCATGCCTGGCTTTACGTGCTGCGTACCGGGCTGCTACAACAACTCGCATCGGGACAAGGCGCTGCACTTCTACACGTTTCCCAAGGACGCTGAACTGCGGCGCCTCTGGCTCAAGAACGTGTCCCGTGCGGGCGTCAGTGGGTGCTTCTCCACCTTCCAGCCCACCACGGGCCACCGTCTTTGCAGCGTTCACTTCCAGGGCGGCCGCAAGACCTATACGGTGCGCGTTCCCACCATCTTCCCACTGCGCGGCGTCAATGAGCGCAAAGTAGCGCGCAGACCCGCCGGGGCCGCGGCCGCCCGCCGCAGGCAGCAGCAACAGCAGCAGCAGCAGCAGCAACAACAACAACAACAACAACAGCCCTCGCCATCCGCCTCCACTGGCCAGACTGCCCAGCTGCAGCCAAACCTGGTGTCTGCCTCCGCGGCCGTGCTTCTCACCCTTCAGGCCGCTGTAGACAGCAGCCAAGCTCCGGGATCCGTGCCGCCTGTGCCCACCACTCCCACCGGGGAAGATGTGAAGCCCATCGACCTTACAGTGCAAGTGGAGTTCGCAGCCGCAGAGGGCGCAGCCGCCGCAGCCGCCGCGTCAGAGCTAGAGGCTGCTACAGCAGGGCTGGAGGCCGCGGAGTGCCCTATGGGTCCCCAGTTGGTGGTAGTAGGGGAAGAGGGCTTTCCAGATACTGGCTCCGATCACTCGTATTCGTTGTCGTCAGGCACCACGGAGGAGGAGCTCCTGCGCAAATTGAACGAGCAGCGGGACATCCTGGCGCTGATGGAAGTGAAGATGAAAGAAATGAAGGGTAGCATCCGCCACTTGCGTCTCACTGAGGCCAAGCTGCGCGAAGAACTTCGTGAGAAGGATCGTCTGCTTGCCATGGCTGTCATCCGTAAGAAGCATGGAATGTGAATGGGTCCCCCCTGCGGCCTGCAGAACTCGTGGACCCTTGCAGCCCTAGGAATCCTCAGGCTGATGTTGGAACTCCCCCGTAGTGTGGTTGACAGTACTGAGGCTTAGGGCAGCTGGATTTTTGCTGGTGATCTGGCACCTTCACTTGGGGCCTCAGACTTAACTGGTGACACCAGCAATTATGACTTTGTGTACCCTCTCTCCCAGTTTATGTTGCAGATACTCGGTCAAGCAGAGGCTTCAAAATCACTGAACTTGAAACTTACCTGGAGGGATGCAGGTGGGATGCCCAGGGACGATGGGTTTAGGAAAACCACACCTTAAGGTTTGCCAGCAATCAGAGAGATTCTACTGTGTGTAGTGATAAAGATCCAAATAACATCAGTTCTCCTTTTCATGCTTAATCTTTTCAGGTGCAGCCTGTGATTCTAATGGGGACTAGTTGATCTGTGCCTCTGTGTCCTAGAACCTCCCCATCCATGAGGCCATTCATGGGGGATCTGGGTGACCTGCTGATGGAGATCCAGCTTGCCAGGGATTTAGGTTTATCCTGTTATGTTTGCTACTGGTTACAAATTCTATTTTCTGTACAATTAGTCAGACTAAAGTTTTCACTGTGTTTGTTTGGCAAAACAAATTAAACAAAAGTAAGGTTTTTATTTGGGTGTCGCCATTTTATTTTTATAAAAATTCAGCTAAGTGGGGCTGGGATTGTGGCTCAGTGGTACAGCGCTTGCCTTGCATGCGTGACGCACTGAGTTCGATCTTCAGCACCACATAAAAATAAAGATATTGTGTCCATCTACAAAAAAAAAATTTTTTAAAAACCAGCTAAGTGTCCTTGAAATATGGGAAAATAGGCCTATTTGAAAGACCAGGCTGCCCCTGAGAACAGATATGCTTCAATGACCAGGTTTCTCTATAAAGTGACCCTAAGCACATGGACCCTGGCCTCAAGGTCCTCATAGAGTTCCTAGCCCAGCTCACTCTAAAGAATTTGGAAACGGTACTGAATGGTACCATCTGTTTTCCCCCTATGTGCTTTTAATAAGAAGGTGCAACTGAGACTAAGATGAAGTCTAAAAGGAAGTGTTGGGATCCTCCTACATCTGAGAGTTTTTAAGTTCCCAATTACATTTTCAGCTAGTGTTGAAGTTTGCTCACCATTTCCTTCCTAAGGCCTAGTGCAGTGGCAGGTACACATGTGCATGCAATTACTTAAGCCAGTGAAGACCACAGCTGGAACTAGCCATGGCTCCTTCAGTACTCAGGACTCTTGCATAGATAGGTTAGCCTTGGTACAACTTCAATGCGAAAAAGCTAGATCCATAGAGGGCGTTAAGGAGTTGGAATTTGTAAGCCCTTGACTCATGTTTTTGGCTGCTTTTATCTTTTGATTGGATATTGGGGGGAAAGGGTGACATTTTTTATCTATAGCTCCAAGTAGCTCAAAGCCAATTGAGAGGTGAATGCCTTTGAAGCTATCTTGTTTACTATGAGAGATGGGGCACCATAAAATGACTTCCTTCTCTTACTATGAACAGAGCCACCTGTGAGGATTTGCCCTGTGGCTGTGACTGGAATGGCCCTAAAACTAGTCTGCTTCCCTTCTAGTCCCTTGGCATTGAAGTGGGAAACAAGTCTTTTGTGGGGAAGGAAGGTACAGCATAGGTTGTTTAGGAGCCCACTTCCGGGAGGGATTGGATCTTTGCCTACCAAGGGCTAGCTGGCTGGTAATCAGATGGTGGAGGCATCAGCATTTCCAGACCAGCTGAGCCCTTATCAGACAGGTCTCTTACATATCACCACTCTCCTTCCTTGGAGTGGAGGCTTTCCCAGGCTTGGGTCTTGCTCCTTAGTGTATCCTTGAGCTCCTATTCTTACAAGGGATGTTTGCTGGTGTACTTTGTTTCTCTTGAACCTCTCAGCAGCACTTTCTGGACCCTTCCTGGTGTGTAGAGATTGCTTGCACACAACCTTGGCTGTTTTGATTTCTAAGGGAGGAGGAGGGCAGTTCACAGAGCCAGGGAGGCCCCAGATGCAGGTGTACCACTAGCAGGGTAATAGAAGAGAGTTCTCAGTGGCTGAGTAGTAGAAGCATTTAGTCAGCTAAAGTGGTCTGAGCAGTCTTGGGATTTAATCAAGTTTAGCGTGGTCTTACCAGTCATCCCCAGGAGGCAGGTGGGGTGGCTAAAAGTGCAAAACAGGAGTACTACCTCCAGAAGTACTGAGAGATCTTAGGCCAGGAGAGAAGGCTTAAAGCTATTTCCCTTTCTTTGTGGTCTCCTAGATTAGCTGCAGAGTCTGCCCAGCATGAACCTTACCTACAGACAGGCTTTCCTTCAGATGTTTGTGTTACCAGGGAATCGATGAAAAGGGTGTTGAAAGTAAAGGGCAAGGGATGGAAGGGGGGTTTACTGATTTCCTAAACCTTTAGATATAGGAAAAACTTTTGGATGAGCCAGTTATTTCTCTTTTAATAAAAGTCAAACTCATAGCTGTCCTATCTGTTGGAAAGAAAAAACAAAAACAACTTAGAAGGTTTTGAAGACCCCACTGTGCAAGTGTGAATAATCTCTCCAGATAAGCCCCAGGTGAGGGGCCTTAGAGATTCGCCCAAGAAGTCTAGTCCGCTTGAAACCGGCTGTAGGCCCAACTGGCCTCGGGGCAGAGCTCCCGCCTGGTGGGACAGCTGAAACTGGATTCCGCCCAGGTTGGCTTTAGTCCTCACGGCTCAGCTCGAACCGGCAGCCAGAGCGCAAAGAGGGGCGGGATTTCGCAAGCGGAACATCTCAGGGGCCCGGGGCGGGACGCCTGGGCCAGCTTGGGGCCAGGCCGGCCTCCTACAGAGGCGGGGCTAACCACCCTCGGCCGCACAACCTGGGCGGGGCCGGGCCAACTGGGACCGGGCGACAACAGATCTCTGACCCTACCCTGGCGCCAACCTTCGTGTTCCAGAGGTTTCCGCTGGACCATAATTCTCAGGGGCTCTCCCGGGCAGCCTCCCTCCCTGACTTAGCCTCTCCTCCCGCGCTGCGGGCCGTGTGTGGGCCTCCACGCCATTGCACACCGGGAACTGTAGTTTTCTCCTGGCGTGCTAATGCCAGAAAGGAGAGCGGCTGGACTGCGTTTCCCAGAGTGCAGCGGGGCAGGCGAGGGAAGGCAGGGGGGAAGGGACAGTCGGTCGCAGACCGCGCTGGGTTGCCGCCGCCGCTGCCGCCATCGTGCCAGCCCCTCGGGTGAGTGTTGGGGCCAGCGTGCCGGGGCGGGAGCTGGGCCGCAGGAGCCGCGCTCAAGGCCGCCGGGAGCCTCTGCTGCGAGTCTCCGGGAGGCCCCTCCCCTCCCCCCCCGGCGGCCCGAAGCCGCGCGGGGCCCGTGCCATGTGTGGCGCGCGGCTCCGCCTCCCGCCGGTCCTCTGAGGCGGCGGCCTGGGGGAACGCGGAGAGCCAGACAGGCGCCTATCTGGGCTATACGGTGCAGTGGCTGGTGCGCCGGACTGCGCTGTGGCCAGGCCTTTTTCTCTAGTTCGGACCATCTGGATGGGGCGCTCCGGGCCCCGCCCCGTCTGGCCTGGCCCGGCCTGCTCGAATCCCGAAAGCTCTTCAGGCAGGCTAGCAGGCGGACACCAGCCCCACGTCCCGCCACCCGCCTGCGAAGATCCGGGGATGGGCAGCGCCACCCGGCTCACTCCAGAGCCAGCATGGGTAAGGGAGCCCGCCTGCCGCAGTCGGGGCTTGGGACTGTCATCTGGTCCCTGACCATAGCCCTGCTAGGATGTAATTGAACGCTCCCTGTCTGACTGCCTGCTGGGAGTGCACGAAATCTACCGCTCCCTTCGTGGAACCCATGCTAGCCTCTGCATGGATGGCAGTGTCGAGGAATCGGGCGCGAGGGGTTCCACTTGGTTCTTTACCTCTAGCCAGTTTTGGAAAATGTGGACCTGATGTGGTAGTGCGGTTCAGTCACCAGGCCCCAACTATGGGTGTGTTGGCAGGCTGTGTTAGTGGAGGAAGAAAGGAAAGAAGTCCAAAAGATGAAGTTGGAAATGAAAACCTCTAAGGTTTTGTTAGACCTTTTAGGCACAGTCCAATTCTGACGTCAGAATCTCCTAGAGTAAGCATAGAATTGCCCCGCGAGCGGATGATTTCTTAAGAATGGGATGACAAGGTGGAGTTTAATGTAAGGGGAGGTAAAATCCAGGCCTGAGTTCCTTAAACCCAGTGCCAAACAGGACACCAAGGTGGAAAGGATTTTGAGGGTGGGGTACATTTGAGCTGTAGGTCTCAGATTCAGACTCTGTGGGGCCCTTTTGAAGCCTGAGTGGCAGAAATGGATCTGGAAGAAAAGCCAGAAAGCCAGGCTTCCCCATGATTGCTTGCGTCCCAACAGGTGGAGCTGCCTGTGAACTGGTCGGAAGCCAATTGGGTCTTGGGAGAGTGTCCTTAAAATGGTACCAGAGACCCCACCCAGTTCTGGAAGAAGGGTTGTATCTGGCTACATAGTTAATATCAGTCAGCCTTTGAAAAGGCGCTTCTGTTTGAATAATAAATTAAGGAATTAATCCAGAGAAAACTCTGGGACTTGGGGGAGAGATCATTTGTTAAGCCTTGATTCCTCTTCAGCTTTTGAGCCAGGGTTCTTTTTTCTTTTAGTACTAAGGATTGAACTCAGGAAGGGCACTCTACCGCTGAGCCACATCCTCAGCCTTATTTTGTGTTTTATGTAGAGACATGGTCTCACTAAGTTGCTTAGCACCTCACCATTGCTGAGACTGTCTTTGAACTCAGCGATTCTCCTGTCTCAGCCTCCCAAAGTGCTAGGATTATAGGCCTGCGCCACCGCACCCAGCTTGAGCCAGTTTTGTGTTTTTTTTTTGGTATGGGGATTGAACTCAGGGGCACTCAACCACTGAGCCACATCCCCAGCCCTATTTTGTGTTTTATGTAGAGACAGGGTCTCACTGAGTTGCTCAGCGCCTCGCCGTTGCTGAGGCTGGCTTTGAACTCGAGATTCTCCTGTCTCAGCCTCCCTAAGTGCTGAGATTACAGGCTTGCGCCACTGTGCCCGACTGCTGAGCCACAGTCCTTGAAGGGACCACTGCAGCTCCATCTCTGCAGATCTGGCCTCAGCAGCAAGGAAAATGTCAGGTCTCTTAGGAGGGCTGGATTAGGCCCGTAATGCAAAAAGCCACTGGCCCTGGCCTTTTTCTTTCCCTTGAATGTTTGCCAGATGATGTTTTTCTGGTTATTCTGTTCTTTTTTTTTTCCTAAATATTTTGTAGTTATACATGGACAGTGTCTTTATTTTTTTATTTTTTTGGTACTGGGGATTGAACTCAGGGGTACTCGACCACTGAGCCACATCCCCAGCCCTATTTTGTGTTTTATGTAGAGACAGGGTCTCACTGAGTTGCTTAGTGCCTCACCATTGCTGAGGCTGGCTTTGAACTCGTGATTCTCCTGTCTCAGCCTCCCTAAGTGCTGGGATTACAGGCTTGAGCCACCGTGCCCAGCTGACAATGTCTTTATTTTGTTTACTTATTTTTATGTGGTGCTGAGGATCGAACCCAGTGCCTCACACAAGCGAGGCAAGCGCTCTGCCACTGAGCCACAACTTCAGCCCTGGTTATTCTGTTCTTGACTTACAAGTTTTCCTTTAGTTGAATTGCTCTGCCTAATGATTCTCTCTGGTCCGTAGGAGTAGGCAAAGGATGCTCCTTAGGTCTCACTAGGGACTGCTTTCTCTGGAATCAACTTTCCCAATCCATATCTTGGACCTTGGGAATCAGATTCATTCAGTAGGTTCAGGAGAGAACTGGTTTACCAATGGAATTGGGCGATAAGAAGGAACTACCCACAAAACATATGTAGGGTTAATAAGGTGGGATCTCTTAGACCTAGAAACAATTGTTTCAAGAGCCTCTGGATTTTATTGGTGCTTTCTAGTACACAGGTTTCGGGTGAGGTAGGCTTATGGCTATGGATTAGTTTGTATATTGCAAGGCCCTGGGTAGTTTGAACACAGGGCATGTGTGTTTTTTTTTTGGTTTTTGTTTTTATGGGCCTTGCACATTCTAGGCAAGCACTCTTATTGAGCTACACCCCAGACCCGTTAGGGTCAAAAAGATACTGTTCCTTCTTCAAGGTTACTCAGGAGTAGGAGGAATTCAGGTTCCTCCCTCTTACTCTAATACCTTTTGTAACTTTTGTCTGGAGTTGGCCATTGCTAGGCCTGAGTCTGAGAAGTCCTTGACCTTTCTGGAAATTGGCAGGCTATCTAGATTCTCTTCTCATCTGAGAACTCTGAGGTTCTTCAGGATCTTATTTGTGCCCTCTGTTCATGTAGGACTGACTTGGAAAGTGGTGCCTTGTCATGGGGCAGTCAGGATAGGTCTGCATAAGCAAGGGGCAGGGTGTAAAGATGCCTGACTTTCATTCAACTCAAAATTTGGTAGCCGGGCACAGTGGTGCATCACTATTTAGGAGGCTGAGGCAGGAGGGTGGCAAGTTTGAGGTCAGCTGAGACCCTGTCTCAAATAATAAAAAAGAATCGATGTAACTTCGGGGAAGAGTGTTTACCTAGTATGATGGCCCTGGATTTAGTCTCCAATACTCAGGGGTGTGGGGATTTGGTCCCTTAGTGACCAGGAGTACAGGTCTTGCTTTATTCTGGTGTGTCTTTGCGGTTGGTAAGTTGGTATGGGATTAGTGATTTAAGGGAGATTCAGCATTCTCAAATTTTAGAACTGGAAGGTACTTTATGTCAAAATGTCAGGATTTCCTTACTGAGGCATTAGTATCTGGTGTGAAATTATTTCATCTTTGTTGGCAGTGATCGTGAAGTTTTTTTTTTTTGTTTGTTTTTCTTTAAATTATCTTTTTTTAATTTTTATTTATTTTTTCAGCAACTGTTCTTTGGTTTTCTCTATGTCTGCCCCTGGGCATAAGATGGAAAATGAATTCTACATAGTCCTGGTGCTGGGGAAAGGAGGCTTCTGTGCTGGGAGTGACAGGGTAATGTTGGTATTATGTGCTAAGGCCCTAGTTGAAGAGACCTACCTGCAGGGGCCCTTAATCATGTGCAGAAGAGGAGGCTTTTGAATGATTAGAGCACTGAAGAGAAAAGACTTAGTGGATCCCCCTTCCTCTCCTGTGTCTGGCAGAAACTACAAAGGGAGATATACCTCTGGGTTGTGGGTCCACAAGATTTGAGTGAGGCTGTTACCACTCCAAATTGTTGTGACTATGAAGTTGCAGCCTGTTCTTTGGTTTTCCAGGAGTCTGATAAGGGTTTTCATAGTGGCTGGGAATGTCACCAGCATTGTGGCCTTCTAGTCCCCTGGGTGTGTGGCTTCTGCCCCTTTCAACAAGACTCTTATGGTCATCTTGATTCAAGTGCCAAGTAGTTGTGCCTAGAGTAGTGCCCATTAGGGCATCTTCCCAATGTGAGATAGAGGATCCCCCCTAGAGATGGAAGGTTCAGCAGACCTGGTCACGGGGGCTCTTTGGGTGTTCTTTCAGCAGATGACCCTTGCCTGGGATATTAGGAAGGTATACAGGAACCAGAAATGAATTTATTTATTTATTTTTTCAGTGCTAGAAATTGAACCCAGGGCCTTATACATGCTAGGCAAGCATTCTACTACTGATCTCCATCTAGCCCTTTTATTTATTTATTTATTTATTTATTTATTTATTTATTTATTTGGTACTGGAGATTGAACTCAGAGGCACTGCTGAGCCACATCCCCAGCCCTATTTTGTGTTTTATGTAGAGACAGGGTCTCAGTGAGTTGCTTAGTGCTGTGCCTCGCCGTTGCTGAGGCTGGCTTTGAACTTAAAATTCTCCTGTCTCAGTCTCCCAGTGCTGGGATTACAGGCGTGCACGGCACCACACCCAGCTCTTAGGGCATCTTTGCATGATGAGAGATAGAGGAGCCCTATCTATCCCTAAGGGAGGCAGCAGTGGATTATCCCTGGGGTGACTTCCAGGCCATGTGAATGATCATTCTAGTCAGTGCTCTGGCCGTCAGGAGTGTGTTCTGCCATTTCCCTTCTCACTCTGTCATTTGGAGTGTGTGCTCCTGGGCAGAATGCTTTGCTCAGGTCTGGCTGTGGCTGAGGAAGTGTCTTAGCAAGGAAGGAAGACACAGGGTGGACCTGCTCTTTGGCCCCAGGGTTCCCACTACTGGCAGACATATGGCTGAAAACTTCCTTTCACTGTCTTGGGCCTTACTCCTTTTTTGTTGCTGGTACTTGCTATGTGCTGACTTCATAAGTCCCCAGGGCTAACAGAGATGAAGAATATATACCTCAACCTCACTCTCATCCTCATCCTCCTGAGAAAGGGTTGTTTGGGGAGCCTAGTAACTGTTCACCTCAGTATCCTTGGTAAATTGGGAAAATTCCGGAATGTTCTTTCTATCTTTGTTGTTGTTCTGGGGATCAGACCCAGACCTCATACATGCTAGGCAAGCATTTTACCACTGAGCTATGTTCCCAGCCTGGGTTGGTTGGCTGTTTATGCATATGTTTGTTTTTTCTTTTCTCTTTCATTTATTTAGTTGTTTATTTTTTATTTTGGTACTGGGCGTTGAACCCAGGGTGCTTTACCACTGAGCTACACTCCCAGCCTGGGTTGGTTGGCTGTTTATGTGTTTCTTTTTCTTTTCTCTTTTATTTATTTAATTATTTTTAATTTTGGTACTGGAGATTGAACCCAGGGTGCTTTACCACTGAGCTACACTCCCAACCCTTTTAATTTTTTATTTTAAGACAAGGTCTTGCCAAATTGCCTAGGTTGGCCATGGAACTTGCATCCCCCTGCCTCAACCTCCTGATTACTGGGATTGCAGGCATGGGCCACTGTGCCCAGTAGTTGGCTGTTTCTTCAAGCCTTCGCTACTCCATTGGAGTCACTTGGTTTCCCCAGGATAGAAACTAGAAGGCCTGCTGGCCCCTTGAAGGATCTCTGTGTGGAGTCATTCTGCTTGCAAGTGATTTTAGGCCTAAGAATTTGTCCCTATGTTAAATCTGCTTTGACCTGGTAAGCGTGTGCTCGGGTATTTTCCATCCTATGGTGCATGGAGCTTGCTGATTTCAAAGGGAAGGAAAAGGCCTGGGCTCTGTTCCTCATCACCTTATTTTGCCATCTATCTGTGTTCTGCTACCCCACATTGGTTCTCATCTATTCCAGTCCTGGCCATCTTCATAGATATTCTAATGCTAACTGCCAGAGGCCTTGAGTGATCTTGAATTCCTTTATTCCTTCCCTCCTCTTTTTTTTTTTTTTTTTTTT